>JAWZYU010000678.1:0-87042 GCA_038380435.1 Ryuthela nishihirai
AACGAGCCTGGCGCGCTATGAACTGAGCCATCAGCGCCCCATTATTGATGGCTGACATCAGTAAAAAAAATGGTTGAGAGAATGGAAAAAGAAAACCTGGTTTCAAAATTCAATGATGATATTCACTTTAAAAAGGAAAACATTGCATTGGGATAAAGCCATATTTATATTATTACACTTTTATATTTATTATACCGCGAGAAAGAAACGATATTTTTTTCTGATAACACGGAATATTAATTCAGAAAATTATTCGATTGTTACAGAGAAATCTGGAAATAAATGTGAAAATCCCAGTTTCAAAAATCACGAACTTTGCCTAGTGATGCGTAAAGAACAGTAACTTGGTTAGGATGTTTTACCACTCAGCGGCACTTTTTTGCACACCATGGGCTAAATGGCCAGGTCACATGGACCCAGAAGGCTCATAGAAGGTTGGGGGAGGGGACCCACTGGAACAGCTGTTGGGAGACAGATGGTAGCCTCACGTCAATGCCATCCAGCGTGTTCTTTAACCTTGGATTGTTTTACCTCTGAGCGGTACTTTTTTTTGCACACCATGGACTAAATGGCCAGGTCACATGGACCCCGAAGGCTTAGAGAAAGTTGGGGGATGGGCCCCGGCCCCACTGGAACAGCTGTTGGGAGACAGATGGTAGCCTCCCGTCAAGGTCATCCAGTGTGTTCTTTAACGTTGGATTGTTTTACCTCTGAGCGGCACTTTTTTTTTGCACACCATGGGTTAAATGGCCAGGTCACATGGACCCCGAAGGTTTAGAGAAGGTTGGGGGATGGGCCCCACTGGAACAGCTGTTAAGAAACAGATGGTAGCCTCCAGTCAAGGCCATCCAGTGTGTTCTTTAACGTTGGATTGTTTTACCTCTGAGCGGCACTTTTTTTTGCACACCATGGGTTAAATTACCAGGTCACATGGACCCCGAAGGTTTAGAGAAGGTTGGGGGATGGGCCCCACTGGAACAGCTGTTAAGAAACAGATGGTAGCCTCCAGTCAAGGCCATCCAGTGTGTTCTTTAACGTTGGATTGTTTTACCTCTGAGCGGCACTTTTTTTTGCACACCATGTTCTAAATGGCCAGGTAACATGGACCCCGAAGGCTCAGAGAATGTTGGGGGAGGGGACCCACTGGAACAGCTGTTGGGAGACAGATTGTAGCCTCCCATCAAGGCCATCCAGCGTGTTCTTTAACCTTGGATTATTTTACCTTTGAGCGGCACTTTTTTTTTGCACACCATGGGCTAAATGACCAGGTCAAAAGGACCCCGAAGGCTCAGAGAATGTTGGGGGAGGGGACCCACTGCAACAGCTGTTGGGAGACAGATGGTAGCCTGCCCGTCAAGGCCATCCACGTGTTCTTTAACATGCACAGGGTATGGCTCTCCTTACATGGAACCACGGCTTAACGTCCCATCCGACGGACGGCGGTCTTTTCAAGCCCATCGGTGTCCTTTACTGACCATGGACAGGGCAGGGAATTTTGTGGAGATAAATCTCAATGCTGACCCAGCTGGAACTCGAACCTGGGAACTGTAGATTACGAGTCTGGTGCGCTACCGACTGAGTCACACATTTTAATATACCTACTGCTGCTTCTTCATAACTGAATGCAACATCTTGTTTGAAACATTCTTATTAAAAAATAGATAATTTTTGGGTTAAATTTCTTTAATGATCCCAAGTTAGCAAACGTACAGTGGTCCTTGGCACATTAGAAAACACAATTGCGGGTGCACAATATCAGACAGTTTGAAAACGACTGATCAAAAATATTTGTTTAATTATTTCTCATGGATACCACCTGCATTTCAATACGATATAGTTTGTTGGGGTGGAACTCATGTCTCGGTTTTAAACCTCTGGGATATCTGCAAAACAAAATTATTAAATTAATTGCAATCGTTACACGGGGCGGGGGTGGCTCAGTCGCGTCAGGCTCGTAATCTGTAGTTCTCAGGTTCGAGTCCCAGCTGGGTCAGCGTTGAGATTTATCTCCGCAAAATTCCCCGCCCTGCCCACGGTCAAAAGGGGACAACGATGGGCTTGGAAAGGCCGCCGTCCGTCGGATGGGGCCCCCGTGTGCGGAAGAGCCATACCCTGTGAACGTTAAAGAACACGCTGGATGGCCTTGACCGGAGGCTACCATCTGTCTCCCAACAGGTGTTCTAGTGGGTCTCCTCCCCCAACCTTCGTGGTCCTTGTGACCTGGCCATTTAGCCCATGGTGTGCAAAAAAGTGCCGCTCAGAGGGAAAACAACCGACCCAACCATATCTGAGCCCTTGGAGTCCATGTGACCTGGCCATTTAGCTCATGGTGTGCAAAAAAGGGCCGCTCAGATATAAAACCGACCCAACAATATTTGAGCCCTTGGGGTCTATGTGACCTGGCCATTTAGCCCATGGTGTGCAAAAAAGGGCCGCTCAGATATAAAACCGACCTAACAATATTTGAGCCCTTGGGGTCTATGTGACCTGGCCATTTAGCCCATGGTGTGCAAAAAAGGGCCGCTCAGATATAAAACCGACCTAACAATATTTGAGCCCTTGGGGTCTATGTGACCTGGCCATTTAGCCCATGGTGTGCAAAAAAGGCCGCTCAGAGGTAAAACCGACCCAACCATATCTCAGCCCTTGGGGTCCATGCCTTTTAGCCCATGGTGTGCAAAAAAGGCCGCTCAGAGGTAAAACCGACCCAACCATATCCGAGCCCTTGGGGTCCATGTGACATGGCCATTAAGCCCATGTTGTGCAAAAAAGGGCCGCTCAGATATAAAACCGACCCAACAATATTTGAGCCCTTGGGGTCCATGTTACCTGGCCATTTAGCCCATGGTGTGCAAAAAAGGCCGCTCAGAGGTAAAACCGACCCAACCATATCCGAGCCGTTGGGGTCCATGTGACCTGGCCATTTAGCCCATGGTATGCAAAAAAGGCTGTTCAGAGGTAAAACAACCGACCCAACCATATTTGAGCCCTTAGGGTCCATGTGACCTGGCCATTTAGCCCATGGTGTGAAAAAAAGGGCCGCTCACAGAAAAAACAACCCATCCGTTTTCTCGTATCCTTCGAACGCGATGGAGAAACGATCATTTATATGTGTAATGGATATAAAAATTATACCCCTTCGCCCTCCTAAACAAGGTCAAATATGAACATATCAAATGAAAGCTTCTGAGGTGGAGAATCTCATTCGCAACCTGGAACAATTACATTATGCTCAATTTGGATTACCCGTCAGACCTAAATAAAATCCTCATATAAAACTAGAATATTAGTCTGCTTCTCAGCAGACACGCTAGTGATGCTCTTCTAGGATATGAGTGCATTAATGAAAGGTTTCTTACAGCAAAATTTCAGACAAGCGTTGAAGACTTGAATGTTATCTGCTGTTATGCCCCCACTGAGGATGCCGATGAGGATGAGAATTATAGGTTTTATGGACAACTTCAGGATATTTTGAATTCTGTCAAGAAAGGAGATATTACCCTTGTTCTTGGTGACTTAAATGCCAAAGTTGGTACTGACTCTGACCTTTGGGGAGGAGTAATAGGCCCTTTTGGTATTGGTAGCTGCAATGGCAATGGGCAACGTCTCCTACAGGTAAGTAAACTCAATGGATTCAGAATAACTAACACTTATTGCAAAAACCACAACATACATAAGTACACATGGGTTTCACCTGATGGGCTGCATAAGAATATGATTGTAATAACTAAAGCTTACCATGACAGTTTACTTACGTTATTAAGACAGTACTGGTTTGCTTTCAACTGAAGTTAAGCAAAAATAGGACCATTTTAAACAGGCTTTTTTGGAAACTACTCTTAAGCAAAAAAGGAGCAGAATTATTTGACTGAGTTTATTTCAGAAAGAAAGAACTGCAGACACTTGAGCTTATTTCAGAAAGAAAGAACTGCAGAAATGTCCATAATCAATAACCTACTAGTCCTAACAGAAAGCATTACAGAGAGCTTAATAAACGTGCAAAGGATCAGTTAGCTGTACCAGATAGTTAATGTTTTGTGTGGTAGAAAACGAACAGGTATACAGGGATTGAAGGATAAACAAGGTAAGGTTATAGAAGGAGAGGATTCTGTCATGGCTAGGTAGGCTGAGCATTTCAATGATGTTCTAAACCATGTGGTTAGTTCTACTCCCATTGTTTGCAATGATGATAGATGCATTGGTGGCTTTAATGTTGGCCCTATAACACAATCTGAAGTTATTTTGGCTGTTTCTAAACTTATACTTCATAAATCCCCAGGGGTAGATGAAATTACTTCGGAAATGCTTAGAGCTGGGAATGTTTCGGTTACCACTTGGATGACTGAAATTTCAAATATCTTTTACCATAAAGGCATGGTTCCTAAGGATTTTACCAGAGAGATTACCAGATTTTAGTTATTGCTAGCTTTGTTGATTTCAGAAAGGCTTCAGACTCTGTTAATCGTCATAATTTGTGGTTGATTGTGAGATCATATGGTATACCAGACAAGTTAGTTAACATAATGAAGGCTCTCTATATTAACACTGAGTCATGTGTGAGAGTTGGTAAGGCTTGTAGCAATTGGTTTAGCATTACTTCTGGTGTTCGACAAGGGTGCATTTTGTCTCCTTTTCTCTTTAGCCTGGTTATTGATTACGTTATGCGAAATTCACTTCAAGGGAAAGATTTTGGCCTTAAATGGGCTGGAGATACGAAACTTTCTGATTTAGATTATGCTGATGATTTAGCCCTTTTGGCAAATGATGTTGATGAGATGAACTCTTTCATTCGAGCTGTTGATGAAACTGGTAGTAGAGTAGGTTTGGTTATAAACAGAGAGAAAACTAAAGTGATGAAAATTGGTCAGGCAGGCTGTGATTCAGTTAATCTGAATGGTTGCAGTCTTGAGCAGATGTCACAGTTTAATTATCTTGGGAGCTATGTAACAGATAATGGTGATGTGCGGCATGAGATTAACAGACGAATAGGTATTGCTGCCGGGACTTTTAAGAATCTAGGGAGAGTGTGGAGAAATAGGCGTATACACCTAATGACTAAAATTAGACTGTATAATAGTTTGGTTCTTTCTAGGGTTAGTTATGGTAGTGAAACTTGGACACTTTGTAAACAAGATAACAGGAAACTAGATGCTTTTGATTCTAGATGCTTACGCAGTATCTTGAGCATTAGGTGGTTTAAGTTTGTAACTAATGATGAGGTTAGGCAAAGGAGTCTGCAACCTCCTTTAAGCAGCATATTGTGCAGAGAGAGACTCCGTTGGTTTGGCCATGTTGCCCGTATGAATAATTATAGATTGGCGAATAGGGTTATGAACAGTGTGCCTAAGGCCTCAGAAGCAGGGGGAGACCTAGGATGCGGTGGGCGGACAATGTCAAACAGGACCTTGTTAGAATTGGTGTGCTGTGGCCAAATGTAGGAGAACTAAATTGAACGGTCTGGTTGGACCTCTGTAGCCCATGGCTGCTGAGATGGTGATGGATGATTGCACCTTCTAATGACAAAAAAATTTGAAAATTTCAAACAAATATTGCAAACGGTGTATTTAAGCTAGAAATTTTAAATTTTGTTGGTGGAATGTGAACATTTTTTTTCATTTTCAACAATGAACTGACCGATCCAGAGGGGGGAAGACAATTTTTTGTTTTAGCGATAATTGTAGAGTTAAATGAAAAAATCTTTTATGGTTAGAGGGGAATTGATAAAATATAAAATATTATGATTCGCACATTCGTAATCGTTTGAACACTATAATTGCACCCTGTAACAGTGAAAAATATTGATAATTGCAAAATGTCAAACAAATATTGTAACGAGGTGACAAATATGAAATATCGGTGGTGGAATGTGAGCATTCGTGAAGTTTTAAAACAATGAAATATTTCAATATCTATTGTAAAATGCTTAGTAGGTTTTGATATACAGGGTGAATCTGAAAAAGTGGGCAAAACTTTACGGGGTGGTAGAACGCAGCTATACGAGCAATATTCGTCATAGAAAGTATGGGCGGAACGCAAACGGCGAGCCGCTAGGTGGCGTTGGAAATGGTATAAAATGGTCGGTCCTCGCACCCAACGGCATTTCTACCGTGGATTGCCGAGAGGATGGCTGGTTATACTAACCACGAAATGGCTCTTTTGAGCAATTTCTTTGAGCATGTACCTCAATTACATTCCTGTTAATAAAATGTTTTCTGAAGTATCTCCTCCCCTTCTTGTGTTCATTCTTTAAATGTGACAGTGGAAAACTACCTTTTAACTTCTCACCGCTTGCGTTCCGACCATACTTTCTATGACGAATATTGCTCGTATAGCTGCGTTCTACCACCCCGTAAAGTTTTGCCCACTTTTTCAGATTCACCCTGTATACATACAAATAATTATTATTAAACTCAACTCATTAAGTATCCACTAATAATTTCCACTCTGTAAATTGATTCAAATATTTAGAGGAAAAATTGTCTTGAGCTGGGTGGAATACAAACCCACAACCTCCTGATAACATGTCAGGTGCTCTGTTGAGGCGGGATTGCCTGAACACTCCTTGCATATTAGGAAAGTAGGTTGAGAATGTTCATAACATCAGTTATAGGAGATCTTGATCGGCGGCTGGTGGCTCAGTTGTCCAGAGCACCTGACATGTCATCAGGAGGTCGTGGGTTCACATCCCACTGGCTCAAGACGATTTTTCCTCTAAATATTTGAATCAATTTACAGAGTGGAAATTATTAGTGAAAAATATAAATCTTTGCAGATCACTGAAATGACGAAACAGCAGAGCTGTTATTGAATTTTACAAATAACATGTATAGAATAGAAATTTGAAAAATTAGTGCTAGCTTTTAAGAGATGACAGCTGGAACCAACTTTTCAGAGAGAGGTGTGGAAAATGCCACTTTTTTGATTTAAGAATTAAAAGACATACTTTTATGTTGTATAATTACTAATGAAATACTACTTGCATTTTTCACATAATCTGCTAGTTCAAATTACTTTTAAGGAACGAAATAGTAGGTAAATGAAAAATTCCTCTTTAAAAACTAAAGTCTCATTATGCGCCAGAAAGCACACATATATTCCTAATATTATTCCGAAGAACACAAGTCATCCAAATCAATATAAAAAGATCAGTTTAACTCATATTTCTTCAGAGCTTACAGATATTGTAACTCAAAAGTAGCATTAGATACAGAATTGAATGCAAGCCAGCTAACAAAGGAAATATTTAGGGGGGGGGGGGAAATCGAGAAAGCAAATGAAATATAAACATTCTAATTCATAAATTGAACCATCACAAAAATTGGTCCTGATATACACAGTAGCATGCCCATAAAAATAATTAACAACATTAAAACAGTAGTTAATAATGACAGGGATAAAATAACATCAACGGGGGTTGGGTTGTTTGGGTTGTTTTACCTCTGAGCGGCACTTTTTTGCACACCATGGGCTAAATGGCCAGGTCAAAAATTCCCCGATGGCTCAGAGAAGGTTGGGGAAGGGGACCCACTGGAACAGCAGTTGTGGGACAGATGGTAGTCTCCCGTCAAGACCATCCAGCGTGTTCTTTAACGTTGGATTGTTTTACCTCTGAGCGGCACTTTTTTGCACACCATGGGCTAAATGGCCAGGTTACAAGGAACCCGAAGGCTCAGAGAAGGTTGGGGGAGGGGATCCACTGGAACAGCTGTTGGGAGACAGATGGTAGCTTCCGGTCAAGGCTATCCAGCGTGTTCTTTAACGTTGGATTGTTTTACCTCTGAGCGGCACTTCTTTGCACACAATGGGCTAAATGGCCAGGTCACATGGACCCCGAAGGCTCAGAGAAAGTCGGGGGAGGGGACCCACTGGAACAGCTGTTGGGAGACAGATGGTAGCCTCCCGTCAAGGCCATCCAGAGTGTTCTTTAACGTGCACAGGGTATGGCTCTCCCGCACAAGGGGCCACGGCTTAACGTCCCATCCGACGAACGGCGGTCTTTCCAAGCCCATTGGTGTACCCTACTGACCGTGGGCAGGGCGTGGAATTTTGCGGAGATAATACTCAACGCTGACCCAGCTGGCACTGGAACCTGGGGCTATAGATTACGAGCCTGGCGCGGTACCGACTGAGCCACCCCCGCCCCAGACATTATAGACAACAAAGGACAAAGCGATTGGGCTGCGAGTGTGAGGACGCAGTTTTTTCTGCGAACCGCGTTACTTTCCTGCTTCACCATATATTCACCATATTTTTTCGGAGAAAATAAAGAACAAATCACAAATTGTTTCATAATGAAAAAAACAGCAGTTTGCATTTATTATTGGCCGAGTGGTTAGCACGCTTGGCTACTGATCTAAGGGACCTGGGTTCGAGCCCCGGATAAGGGATGGATGTATGTGTCGTTTTTCTGCTGAGGTCCTGCCATCCTCACAGACCTTCTACTATGGCATATAAACTGACAGGCTCCTGTCAGACCTCTGTGGCAAGCAGATGCTTGAGGGGGAATTTTTCATTTTGAATTTTTTCTGCTGAGGTCCTGCCATCCTCTCAGACCTTCTACTATGACATATAAACTGACAGGCTCCTGTCAGACCTCTGTAGCAAGCAGATGCTTGAGGGGGAATTTTTCATTTTGAATTTTTCCTGCTGAGGTCCTGCCATCCTCTCAGACTTTCTACTATGACATATAAACTGACAGGCTCCTGTCAGACCTCTGTGGCAAGCAGATGCTTGAGGGGGTATTTTTCATTTTGAATTTTATCTGCCGATGTCCTGCCATCCTCACAGACCTTCTACTATGACATATAAACTGACAGGCTCCTGTCAGACCTCTGTAGCAAGCAGATGCTTGAGGGGAATTTTTCACTTTGAATTTTTTCTGCTGAGGTCCTGCCATCCTCACAGACCTTCTACTATGGCATATAAACTGACAGGCTCCTGTCAGACCTCTGTAGGAAGCAGATGCTTGAGGGGGTATTTTTCATTTTGAATTTTTTCTGCTGAGGTCCTGCCATCCTCACAGACCTTCTACTATGGCATATAAACTGACAGGCTCCTGTCAGACCTCTGTGGCAAGCAGATGCTTGAGGGGGAATTTTTCATTTTGAATTTTTTCTGCTGAGGTCCTGCCATCCTCTCAGACCTTCTGCTATAGCATATAAACTAACAGGCTCCTGTCAGACCTCTGTGGCAAGCAGCTGCTTGAGGGAGTATTTATTTATTTTTATTTATTATAAAATATAAGCATATAATAGCATTTTAAACAATCATAATTTGGATATTTTTCACAAGAATGAACTTTCCTTAACCCTTTCCATTGTCCAGCCTGAAAAACTGGTTTACATCCAGAGGCCAAATGTAACTTTAGAACTTTTTTCCCAAATAATTAGTGACAGGTATTATGGCATGTTATATGCCAAATTAATCAACATTTAATATGTTTCATTTTAATAGGACTTTTTTCGAGTCATGTAGTAAAAAAATGCATAAAAAAATAGCTAATAGAAATGATTTCTAAATAACGAAAAAAAAAATGTTTTTTTCTTGTTTAAAGAAAACATTTCTTCCATTTTGAAATTTTTTTCTCCATACTATAATTTAAGAAAAAGTCCATGTTTTTTGCAGTCCAATAAATGTCACATTTGGAATATTTTTAATACACGACTGAAAATAAATCTTAAAATAAACAACGAAATTAAAAAATTTAATTCTGAATTTTATTTAAGTAAAAAATTCGAACACTGTAGTAACATTTTATTTTTAATAACAATTTTTACAGTGATACACCAAAAAAATGGTACACATTTCATAATTACTTCCAATTTAGAAAAGTAGCAGTTATTTGTTAATTATCAGGAGATTTTTAAAACTTTAAGGAAAAATTTGTGTTGATAATCTTGACCGTCCCATGGCCAAGTGGTTAGCGCCCTTAGCTACTGATCTAAGGGACCTGAGTTCGAGCCCCGGATAAGGCATGGTTGTATGTGTTGTTTTTCTGCTGAGGTCCTGCCATCCTCTCAAATCTTCTACTTTGGCATATAAACTGACAGGCTCCTGTCAGACCTCTGTGGCAAGCAGCTGCTTGAGCGGGTATTTATTTTTTTAATAGTTCAAATCAAAGTTCTGAACTTAAATTAGGGGATTACTTCAACACAGAGTAATGTTAACAAATTGGCAATACCTTATATAACTTCTAAGAAATGGCAAACAGATGGCTTTAACAAATTATTTATGTCATAGTTTAATAAAATATGCATGAAATAAAAAAAAAATATTATGTATCAAGCTTAAATTACATATTTTTATATCTATTAAACAAATTTAAAATAGCAATTTTTAATTTTTTTTTAAATCGTTTTCTTTTATTGTACTAAAAACGGATATATACGTTCTGGACACTGGATGGGTTAATAAATCAGGTTTTTGTTTTAAAATTTCTTAAAACTGTATACAATTCATATGAAAGTTGCATTTGGTATAAATGCATGCTTTAAATGTTCCGATTTTTCCGTTTGTTTTTACACTGGTCCACATATTGTTCGCTATAATCAAAATACTCGTTCAGTGAGGATATTAAATCAAGGGACACATAAACTAAATTCAACGTTTTTTAAAATGTTTTTAAAAGATTCCTGTTTATCGGTGAAATATTTAAAAATTTCAACCCATCTACTGCGCGCCAATATTCAGTTTACTATTTTAATTCACGAAAATAAAAGAGGAAAAATCGCCATTTAAGAAAAAAAATCTAGAGGACAGACAGTGAAATAAAGGACGTATGGTCACTGTACATATAATAAAAAAATATCCCCTCAAGCAGCTGCTTGCCACAGAGGTCTGACAGGAGCCTTTCAGTTTATATGCCATAGTAGAAGGTCTGAGAGGATGGCAGGACCTCAGCAGAAAAAATTCAAAATGAAAAATACCCCCTCAAGCAGCTGCTTGCCACAGAGGTCTGACAGGAGCCTGTCAGTTTGTATGCCATAGTAGAAGATCTATGAGGATGGCAGGACCTCAGCAGAAGAAATTCAAAATGAAAAATACCCCCTCAAGCAGCTGCTTGCCACAGAGGTCTGACAGGAGCCTGTCAGTTTATATGCAATAGTAACCTCTGAGCGGCACTATTTGTACACCATGGGCTAAATGGACAGGTCACATGGATCCCGAAGACTCAGAGAACGTTAGGGAAGGGGACCCACTGGAACAGCTGTTGGGAGACAGATGGTAGCCTCCAGTTAAGACCATCCAGCGTGTTCTTTAACGTTTGATTGTTTTACCTCTGAGCGGCACTTTTTTGCACACCATGGGCTAAAATAGCCAGGTCATATGGACCCCGAAGTCTCAGAGAAGGTTGGGGGAGGGGACCCACTGGAACAGCTGTTGGGAGACAGATGGTAGCCTCCCGTCAAGGCCATCCAGCGTGTTCTTTAACCTTGGATGGTTTTACCTCTGAGCGGCACTTTTTTGCACACCAAGGTCTAAATGGCCAGGTCACATGGACCCCGAAAACTCAGAGAAGGTTGGGGACGGGGACCCACTGCAACAGCTGTTGGAAGACAGATGGTAGCCTCCCGTCAAAGCCATGCAGCGTGTTCTTTAACGTTGGATTGTTCTACCTCTGAGCGGCACTTTTTTGCACACAAAGGGTTGGGTTGGGTTGTTTTACCTCTTAGCGGTACTTTTTTGCACACCATGGGCTAAATGGCCAGGTCACATGGACCCCGAAGGCTCAGAGAATGTTGGGGGACGGGACCCACTGGAACAGCTGTTGGGAGACAGATGGTAGCCTCCCGTGAAGGCCATTAAGCGTGTTCTCTAACGTTGGATTGTTTTACCTCTTAGCGGCACTTTTTTGCACACCATGAGCTAAATGGCCAGGTCACATGGACCGCGAAGGCTCAGAGAAGGTTGGGGAAGGGGACCCACTGGAACAGCTGTTGGGAGACAGATGGTAGCCTCCCGTGAAGGCCATCCAGCGTGTTCTTTAACGTTGGGTTGTTTTACCCCTGAGCGGCACTTTTTTCACACCATGGGCTAAATGGCCAGTTCACATGGACCCCGAAGGCTCAGAGAAGGTTGGGGGAGGGGACCCACTGGAACAGCTGTTGGGCGACAGATGGTAGCCTCCCGTCAAGGCCATCCAGCGTGTTCTTTAACGTTGGAATGTTTTACCTCTGAGCGGCACTTTTTTGCACACCAAGGGCTAAATGGCGAGGTCACATGGACCCCGAAGACTCAGAGAAGGTTGGGGGAAGGGACCCACTGGAACAGCTGTTAGCAGACAGATGGTAGCCTCCCGTCAAAGCCATCCAGCGTCTTCTTTAACGTTGGATTGTTTTACCTCTGAGCGGCACTTTTTTTCACACCAAGGGCTAAATGGCCAGGTCACATGGACCCCGAAGGCTCAGAGAAGGTTGGGGGAGGGGACCCACTGGAACAGCTGTTGGGAGACAGATGGTAGCCTCCCGTGAAGGCCATCCAGCGTGTTCTTTAACGTTGGGTAGTTTTACCACTAAGCGGCACTTTTTTCACACCATTGGCTAAATGGCCAGGTCACGTGGACCCCGAAGGCTCAGAGAAGGTTCTGGGAGGGGACCCACTGCAACAGCTGTTGGGAGACAGATGGTAGCCTCCAGTCAAAGCCATCCAGCTTATTCTTTAACGTTGGAATATTTTACCTCTGAGCGGCACTTTTTTGCACACCAAGGGCTAAATGGCAGGTCACATGGACCCCGAAGACTCAGAGAACTTTAGGGGAGGGGACCACTGGAACAGCTGTTGGGAGACAGATGGTAGTCTCCCTTCAAAGCCATCCAGCTTATTCTTTAACGTTGGAACGTTTTACCGCTGAGCGGCACTTTTTTGCACACAAAGGGCTAAATGGCCAGGTCACATGGACCCCGAAGACTCAGAGAAGGTTAGGGGAGGAGACCCACTGGAACAGCTGTTGGGAGACAGATGATTGCCTCCCGTCAAAGCCATCCAGCGTGTTCTTTAACGTTGGAATGTTTTACCTCTGAGCGGCACTTTTTTGCACACCAAGGGCTAAATGGCCAGGTCACATGGATCCCGAAGATTCAGAGAAGGTTTGGGGAGGGGACCCTCTGGAACAGCTGTTGGGAGACAGATGATAGCCCCCCGTCAAGGTCATCCAGCGTGTTCTTTAACGTTGGATTATTTTACCTTTGATCGGCACGTTTTGCACACAATGGGCTCAATGGCTAGGTCAGAAGGACCCCGAAGACTCAGAGAAGGTTAGGGTAGGGGAGCCACTGGAACAGCTGTTGGGAGACAGATGGTAGCCTCTCGTCAAAGCCATCCAGCGTGTTCTTTAACGTTGGATTGTTTTATCTCTGAGCGGCACTTTTTTTCACACCAAGGGCTAAATGGCCAGGTCAAATGGACCCCGAAGGCTGAGAGAATGTTGGGGGAGGGGACCCACTGGAACAGCAGTTGTGGGACAGATGGTAGTCTCCCATCAAGGCCATCCAGCGTGTTCTTTAACGTTGGATTGTTTTACCACTGAGCGGCAATTTTTTGCACACCATGGGCTAAATGGCCAGGACACACGGACCCCGTAGGCTCAGAGAATGTTGGAGGAGGGGACCTACTGGAACAGCTGTTGGGAGACAGATGGTAGCCTCCCGTGAAGGCCATCCAGCGTGTTCTTTAACGATGGGTTGTTTTACCCCTGAGCGGCACTTTTTTGCACACCATATGCTAAATGGCCAGGTCACATGGACCCCGAAGTCTCAGAGAAGGTTGTGGGAGGGGACCCACTGGAACAGCAGTTGTGGGACAGATGGTAGCCTCCCGTCAAGGCCATCCAGCGTGTTCTTTAAAGTTTCTGATCGCCAATTTCTAAAAACAACGTTGCCAGTTACTCTTTCTCAAATCAACTATAGTGTTCGAATATTTGTTTGAGCGAATGTACACGATGGTTTGCCAGATCACTGATTTCTAAAAACATCGTTGCCAGATACTCTTTCTGAAATACAGTGTTCGAATATTTGTTTAAACGACTGTAGACGAAGGTTCACAGATCCCTGATTTCTAAAAACGTCGTTGCCAGATACTCTTTCTGAAATATAGTGTTCGAATATTTGTTTGAGCGAATGTACACGATGGTTTGCCAGATCACTGATTTCTAAAAACATCGTTGCCAGATACTCTTTCTGAAATACAGTGTTCGAATATTTGTTTGAGCGAATGTAGACGAAGGTTGCCAGATCCCTGATTTCTAAATACGTCGTTGCCAGATACTCTTTCTGAAATACAGTGTTCGAATATTTGTTTGAGCGACTGTAAACGGAGGTTGCCAGATCCCTGATTTCTAAAAATGTCGTTGCCAGATACTCTTTCTGAAATACAGTGTTCGAATATTTGTTTGAGCGAATGTAGACGAAGGTTGCCAGATCCCTGATTTCTAAATACGTCGTTGCCAGATACTCTTTCTGAAATATAGTGTTCGAATATTTGTTTGAGCGACTGTAAACGGAGGTTGCCAGATCCCTGATTTCTAAAAATGTCGTTGCCAGATACTCTTTCTGAAATACAGTGTTCGAATATTTGTTTGAGCGAATGTAGACGAAGGTTGCCAGATCCCTGATTTCTAAATACGTCGTTGCCAGATACTCTTTCTGAAATATAGTGTTCGAATATTTGTTTGAGCGACTGTACACAGAGGTTGCCAGATCCCTGATTTCTAAAAACATCGTTGCCAGATACCCTTTTTGAAATATAGTGTTCGAATATTTCTTTGAGCGACTGTAAACGGAGGTTGCCAGATTCCTGATTTCTAAAAACGTCGTTGCCACATACTCTTTCTGAAATATATTGTCCGAATATTTGTTTGAGCGATTGTACACGTAGGTTGTCAGATCAATGATTTCTAAAATCTTCGTTGCCAGATACTCTTTCTGAAATATAGTGTTCAATTATTTGTTTGAGCGACTGTACACAGAGATTGCCAGATCCGTGATTTCTAAAAACGTCGTAGCCAGATATTCTTTCTGAAATATGGTGTTCGAATATTTCTTTGAGCCACTGCAGACGAAGGTTGCCAGATCCCAGATTTCTAAAAAACGTTGTTGCCAGATACTCTTTCTGAAATATAGTTTTCGAATATTTGTTGGAGCGAATGTAGACGAAGGTTGCCAGATCCCTGATTTCTAAAAACGTCGTTGCCATACACTCTTCCTGAAATACAGTGTTCGAATATTTGTTTGAGCGATTGTACACGGAGGTTGCCAGATCCCTGATTTCTAAAAACGTCGTTGCCAGATACTCTTTCTGAAAATGAATTTCTTGCAGACGAAGGTTGGCAGATCCCTGATTTCTAAAAACATCGTTGCCAGATACTCTTCTGAAATATAGTGTTCGAATATTTGTTTGAGCGACTGTAGACAAAGTTTGACAGATCCCTGATTTCTAAAAACGTCGTTTCCAGATACTCTTGCTGAAATATAGTGTTCGAATATTTGTTTGAAAGACTGCAGACGAAGGTTGCCAGATCCCTGATTTCTAAAAACCTCGCTGCGAAATACTCTTTCTGAAATACAGTTTTCGAATATTTGTTTGAACGACTGTAGACGAAGGTTTCCAGATCTCTGATTTCTAAAAACGTCGTTTGCCAGATACAATTTCTGAAATATAGTGTTCGAATATTTGTTTGAGCGTCTGTACACGGAGGTTGTCAGACCCCTGATTTCTAAAAACGTCGTTCCCAGATACTCTTTCTGAAATATAGTGTCCAAATATTTGTTTGAGCGACTGTAAACGGAGGTTGCCAGATTCCTGATTTCTAAAAACGTCGTTGCCAGATACTCTTTCTGAAATATAGTTTTCGAATATTTGTTTGAGCGACTGTACACGGAGGTTGCCAGATCCCTGATTTCTAAAAACATCGTTGCCAGATTCTCTTTGTGAAATATAGTTTTCGAATATTTGAGCGACTCTAAACGAAGGCTGCCGGATCCCTAATTTCTAAATACGTCGTTGCCAGACACTCGTCGTGAAATATAATGTTCGAATATTGGTTTGAGCGACTGAAGACGACGGTTGCCAGATCCCTGATTACTAAAAACGTCGTTTGCCAGATACTCTTTCTGAAATATAGTTTTCGAATATTTGAGCGACTGTAGACGGTTGGCAGATCCTTAATTTCTAAAAACGTCGTTGCCAGACACTCTTCCTGAAATATAGTGTTCTTATATTTGTTTGAGCGACTGTAGACGAAGGTTGCCAGATCCCTCGTTTCTAAAAACGCGGTGTCCAGATACTCTTTCTGAAATATAGTGTTCGAATATTTTTTTGAGCGACTATACACGGAGTTTGCCAGATCCCTGATTTGTAAAAAGGTCGTTGCCAGATACTCTTTCTGGAATCAAGTATAGTGTTCGAATACTTGTTTGAGCGACTGCAGACGAAGGTTGCCAGATCCCTGATTTCTAACGTGGTTGCCACATACTCTTTCGTCGTAGCCACATACGCTTTCTGAAATATATTGTTCGGATATTTGTTTGAGCGACTGTACACGGAGGTTGCCAGATCCCTGATTTCTAAAATGGTCGTTGCCAGATACTCTTTCCGAAATATACTGTTCGGATATTTGTTTGAGCGACTGTACACGGAGGTTGCCAGATCCCTGATTTCTAAAATCGTCGTTGCCAGATACTCTTTCTGAAATATAGTGTTCGAATATTTGTTTGAGCGATTGCAGACGAAGGTTGCCAGACCGATTTCTAAAAACGTCGTTGCCATATAGTCTTTCTGAAATATAGTGTTCGAATATTTGTTTGAGCGACTGTAGACGGCGGTAGCCACATCCCTGATTTCTAAAAACGTCGTTGAAAGATAGTCTTTCTGAAATATAGTGTTCGAATATTTGTTTGAGCGACTGTAGACGGCGGTAGCCAGATCCCTGATTTCTAAAAGCGTTGTTGCCATATACTCTTTCTGAAATATAGTGTTCGAATATTTGTTTGAGCGACGGTACACGGTGGTTGTCAGATCCCTGATTTCGAAAATCGTCGTTGCCAGATACTCTTCCTGAAATCTAGTGTTCGAATATTTGTTTGAGCGATTGTAGAAGAAGGTTTCCAGATCCCAAATTTCTAAAAACATCGTTGCCAGATACTCTTTCCGAAATATAGTGTTCGAACATTTGTTTGAGCGACTGTACACAGAGGTTGCGAGATCCCTAATTTCTAAAAACGTCGTTGCCAGATACTCTTTCTGAAATATAGTGTTGGAATATTTGTTTGAGCGACTGTAGACGAAGGTTGCCAGATCCCTCGTTTCTAAAAACGTCGTTGCCAGATATTCTTGCTGAAATATAGTGTTCGAATATTTATTTGAGCGACTGTACATGGAGGTTGCCAGATCACTGATTTCTAAAATAGGCGTTGCCAGATACT
The DNA here is from genome assembly GCA_038380435.1 of Ryuthela nishihirai. NCBI lineage: Eukaryota > Metazoa > Arthropoda > Arachnida > Araneae > Heptathelidae > Ryuthela > Ryuthela nishihirai. The sequence continues at coordinate 17,418 of JAWZYU010000678.1, forward strand.
CTTTCTGAAATATAGTGTTCGAATATTTGTTTGAGCGACTGTAGACGAAGGTTGCCAGATCCGTGATTTCTAAAAACTTCGTTGCCAGATACTCTTTCTGAAATATAGTGTTCGAATATTTGTTTGAGCGACTGTACACGGAGATTGCCAGATCCCTGATTTCTAAAAATGTCGTTGCCAGATACTCTTCCTGAAATATAGTGTTCGAAAATTTGTTTGAGCGACTCTAGAAGGTTTCCAGATCCCTGATTTCTAAAAACGTCGTTGCCAGATACTCTTTCTGAAATACAGTTTTCGAATATTTGTTTGAGCGACTGTACACGAAGGTTTCCAGATCTGATTTCTAAAAGCGTCGTTGCCAGATACAATTTCTGAAATATAGTGTTCGAATATTTGTTTGAGCGTCTGTACACGGAGGTTGTCAGACCCCTGATTTCTAAAAACGTCGTTCCCAGATACTCTTTCTGAAATATAGTGTTCGAATATTTGTTTGAGCGACTGTAAACGGAGGTTGCCAGATTCCTGATTTCTAAAAACGTCGTTGCCAGTTACTCTTTCTGAAATATAGTTTTCGAATATTTGTTTGAGCGACTGTACACGGAGGTTGCCAGATCCGTGATTTCTAAAAACATCGTTGCCAGATTCTCTTTCTGAAATATAGTTTTCGAATATTTGAGCGACTCTAAACGAAGGCTGCCAGATCCCTAATTTCTAAATACGTCGTTGCCAGACACTCGTCGTGAAATATAATGTTCGAATATTGGTTTGAGCGACTGAAGACGACGGTTGCCAGATCCCTGATTACTAAAAACGTCGTTTGCCAGATACTCTTTCTGAAATATAGTTTTCGAATATTTGAGCGACTGTAGACGGTTGCCAGATCCTTAATTTCTAAAAACGTCGTTGACAGACACTCTTCCTGAAATATAGTGTTCTTATATTTGTTTGAGCGACTGTAGACGAAGGTTGCCAGATCCCTCGTTTCTAAAAACGCGGTGTCCAGATACTCTTTCTGAAATATAGTGTTCGAATATTTTTTTGAGCGACTATACACGGAGTTTGCCAGATCCCTGATTTGTAAAAAGGTCGTTGCCAGATACTCTTTCTGGAATCAAGTATAGTGTTCGAATACTTGTTTGAGCGACTGCAGACGAAGGTTGCCAGATCCCTGATTTCTAAAAACGTCGTTGCCACATACTCTTTCTGAAATATAGTGTTGGAATATTTGTTTGAGCGACTGTACACGGAGGTTGCCAGATCCCTGATTTCTAAAAACGTCATTGCCAGATACTCTTCCTGAAATATAGTGTTCAAAAATTTGTTTGAACGAATGTAGACGAAGGTTGCCAGATCCCTGATTTCTAAAAACGTCTTTGCCACATACTCTTTCTGAAATATAGTGTTCGAATATTTGTTTGAGCGACTGTACACGGAGATTGCCAGATCCGTGATTTCTAAAAACGTCGTTGCCAGATACTCTTTCTGAAATGTAATGTTCGAATATTTGTTTGAGTGACTGTAGACGAAGGTTGACAGATCCCTGATTTCTAAAAGCGTCGTTGCCATATACTCTTTCTGAAATATAGCGTTCGAATATTTGTTTGAGCGACGGTACACGGAGGTTGTCAGATCCCTGATTTCGAAAATCGTCGTTGCCAGATACTCTTTCTGAAATATAGTGTTCGAATATTTGTTTGAGCGATTGTAGAAGAAGGTTTCCAGATCCCAAATTTCTAAAAACATCGTTGCCAGATACTCTTTCCGAAATATAGTGTTCGAACATTTGTTTGAGCGACTGTACAGAGGTTGCGAGATCCCTAATTTCTAAAAACGTCGTTGCCAGATACTCTTTCTGAAATATATTGTTGGAATATTTGTTTGAGCGACTGTAGACAAAGGTTGCCAGATCCCTGATTTCTAAAAACGTCGTTGCCAGATGCTCTTGCTGAAATATATTGTTCAAATATTTGTTTGAGCGACTGTAGACAAAGGTTGCCAGATCCGTGATTTCTAAAAACTTCGTTGCCAGATACTCTTTCTGAAATATAGTGTTCGAATATTTGTTTGAGCGACTGTACACGGAGGTTGCCAGATTCCTGATTTCTAAAAATGTCGTTGCCAGATACTCTTCCTGAAATATAGTGTTCGAAAATTTGTTTGAGCGACTGTAGAAGGTTTCCAGATCCCTAATTTCTAAAAACGTCGTTGCCAGATAATCTTTCTGAAATACAGTTTTCGAATATTTGTTTGATCGAGTACAGACGAAGGTTGCCAGATCCCTAATTTCTGAAAACGTCTTTGCCATACAATCTTCCTGAAATATAGTGTTCGAATATTTGTTTTTAGCGATTGAAGACGACGCTTGCCAGAACCCTGATTTCTAAAAACGTCGTTGCCAGATACTCTTTCTGAAATATAGTTTTCGAATATTTGAGCGACTGTAGACGAAGGTTGCCAGATCCCTAATTTCTAAAAACTTCGTTGCCAGACTCTCTTCCTGAAATATAATATTCGAATATTTGTTTGAGCGACTGTACGCGGAGGTTGCCAGATCCCTGATTTCTAAAAACGGCGTTGCCAGATACTTTTTCTGAAATATAGTGTTCGAATATTTGTTTGAGCTACTGTAGACGACGGTTGCCAGAATCCTGATTTCTACAAGCGTCGTTGCCAGATATTCTTTCTGAAATATATTGTTCGAATATTTCTTTGAGCGACTGTACACGGAGGATGCCAGATCCCTGATTTCTAAAAATGTCGTTCCCAGATCATCATCATCATCCTAAAGCAGCCATGGGCTACGGAGGTCGAACCAGACCGCGCAGTTTAATTATCCAAGCATATCTATCCTGAGCTACATCTGCTGCATCCAGCCACTGCACACCAATTCTAACAAGGTCCTGTTTGACATTGTCTGCCCACCGCATCCTAGGTCTCCCCCTCCTTCTGAGGCCTCTAGGCACACTGTTCATAACCCTATTCGCCAATCTATAATTATCCATACGGGCAACATGGCCAAACCAACGGAGTCTCTCTCTGCACAATATGCTGCTTAAAGGAGGTTGCAGACTCCTTTGCCTAACCTCATCATTAGTTACAAAGTTGAACCACCTAATACCCAAGATACTGCGTAAGCATCTAGAATCAAAAGCATCTAGTTTCCTGTTATCTTGTTTACAAAGTGTCCAAGTTTCACTACCATAACTAACCCTAGAAAGAACCAAACTATTATACAGTCTAATTTTAGACTTTAGGTGTATACGCCTATTTCTCCACACTCCCCATAGATTCTTAAATGTCCCGGCAGCAATCCCTATTCGTGTTAATCTCATGCCGCACATCACCTTTATTTGTTACATAGCTCCCAAGGTAATTAAAGTGTGACACCTGCTCAAGACTGCAACCATTCAGATTAACTGAATCACAGCCTGCCTGACCAATTTTCATCACTTTAGTTTTCTCTCTGTTTATAACCAAACCTACTCTACTACCAGTTTCATCAACAGCTCAAATGAAAGAGTTCATCTCATCAACATCATTTGCCAAAAGGACTAAATCATCAGCATAATCTAAATCAGAAAGTTTCGTATCTCCAGCCCATTTAAGGCCAAAATCTTTCCCTTGAAGTGAATTTCGCATAACATAATCAATAACCAAGCTAAAGAGAAAAGGAGACAAAAATGCACCCTTGTCGAACACCAGAAGTAATGCTAAACCAATTGCTACAAGACTTACCAACTCTCACACATGACTCAGTGTTATTATAGAGAGCCTTCATTATGTTAACTAACTTGTCTGGTATACCATATGATCTCACAATCAACCACAAATTATGACGATTAACAGAGTCTGAAGCCTTTTTGAAATCAACAAAGCTAACAATAAGTAAAATCTGGTAATCTCTCTGGTAAAATCGTTAGGAACCATGCCTTTATGGTAAAAGATATTTGAAATTTCAGTCATCCAAGTGGTAACCGAAACATTCCCAGCTCTAAGCATTTCCGTAGTAATTTCATCTACCCCTGGGGGGATTTATGAAGTATAAGTTTAGAAACAGCCAAAATAACTTCAGATTGTGTTATAGGGCCAACATTAAAGCCACCAATGCATCTATCATCATTGCAAACAATGGGAGTAGAATTAACCACATGGTTTAGAACATCATTGAAATGCTCAGCCTACCTTGCCATGACAGAATTCTCTCCTTCTATAACCTTACCTTGTTTATCCTTCAATCCCTGTATACTTGTTCGTTTTCTACCACACAAAACATTAACTATCTGGTACAGCTAACTGATCCTTCACACGTTTATTAAGCTCTTTGTAATGCTTTCTGTTAGGACTAGTAGGTTATTGATTATGGACATTCCTGCAGTTCTTTCTTTCTGAAATAAGCTCAGTCAAATAATTCTGCTCCTTTTTTTCTTAAGAGTAGTTCCAAAAAAGCCTGTTTAAAATGGTCCCATTTTTCCTTAACTTCAGTAGTAAGCAAACTAGTACTCTCTTAATAACGTAAGTAAACTGTCATGGTAAGGTTTAGTTATTACAATCATATTCTTATGCAGCCCATCAGGTGAAACCCATGTGTACTTATATATGTCGCGGTGTTTGTAATATGTGTTAGTTATTCTGAATCCATTGAGTTTACTTACCTGTAGGAGACGTTGCCCATTGCCATTGCAGCTACCAATACCAAAAGGGCCAATCACCCCTCCCCAAAGGTCAGAGTCAGTACCAACTTTGGCATTGAAGTCACCAAGAACAAGGGTAATATCTCCTTTCTTGACAGAATTCAAAATATCCTGAAGTTGTTCATAAAACCTATCCTTCTCATCCTCATCGGCATCCTCAGTGGGGGCATAACAGCAGATAACATTCAAGTCTTTAATGCTTGTCTGAAATTTTGCTGTAAGAAACCTTTCATTAATGCACTCATATCCTAGAAGAGCTAGCGTGTCTGCTGAGAAGCAGACCCACGCCTTGGTGATGCTTTTTGTCGTCCCTCCCTGAAAAGAGAAATTTAAGATTATTTTTAAGAATCTGACCTTTATCTGTCCATCAGGTCTGTTGCAAGCCGAGAATATCTAAATTATAACGGTGGAATTCTTGTGTGAGGACATCAAGAGAAAAAGCTCTGTGCAGAGTCCTCACATTCCAACTACCTATGGAGAGAAAATGAATAGTGGGATGTTTAAACAAACTATGTTTATTGAGAAAGGGAATGCCGACAATATCAAACAGCCCCCTAATCGCAGACATGGGGGAAAAGACCTGTTCCCCCACTACTAAAGGCTGAAACCATCTACACTGGAAGACTTCCTCCAATGTAGAATTTGACGATGCCAATAGAAGCAAAGAGTTCAGGTGCCTGTGACGACCTCTTATCAGGATTATCCACCAGCTGATAAATATATCCTGTGCATTTATTCACATGGGGCCGTCAACCACAAACAGAAAACACAGCGGAAGATTTTCCCTCCACAGAAGCCCACCAGTACAGCAAATTCAGGATTTATAATTTATCCCATTTTCAGTTGAAATCAATCCCACCTAATTAAAGTTTGTGAGTGTTGAATTCCTTTTCTCTTTTTCTGTAGGTTGATGAGAACGGCAAGATCACCCGGCTGCGTCGTGAATGCCCGAATGAAGAATGCGGTGCCGGAGTGTTCATGGCGTCGCACTTTGACAGGCAGTACTGTGGGAAATGCTGTCTGACATTTGTCTACAACAAGCCAGAAGAAAAATGATGTATTGGGAATCAAATTAAACTGATGAATAACACCTACACTGCTGTCATGTTCTTTAAATTTGGTCGGCATATCATTTTAATATCTTCGAATATGATTACTAAATACTAATATTCTAGTTTTATATGAGGATTTCATTTAGGTCTGACGGGTAATCCAAATTGAGCATAATGTAATTGTTCCAGGTTGCGAATGAGATTCTCCACGTCAGAAGATTTCATTTGATATGTTCATATTTGACCTTGTTTAGGAGGGCGAAGGGGTATAATTTTTATACCCATTACACATATAAATGATCGTTTCTCCATCGCGTTCGAAGGATACGAGAAAACGGATGGGTTGTTTTATCTGTGAGCGGCCCTTTTTTGCACAACATGGGCTAAATGGCCAGGTCACATGGACCCCAAGGTCTCAGATATGGTTGGGTCGGTTTTTCCTCTGAGCGGCCCTTTTTTGCACACAATGGGCTAAATGGCCAGTTCACAAGGACCTCGAAGGTTGGGGGAGGAAACTGACTAGAACACCTGTTGGGAGACATGGTAGCCTCCCGTCAAGGCCATCCAGCGTGTTCTTTAACGTTCACAGGGTATGGCTCTCCCGCAAACGGGGGCCCCATCCGACGGGCGGCGGCCTTTCCAAGCCCATCGTTGTCACCTACTGACCGTGGGCAGGGCGGGGAATTTTGCGGAGATAAATCTCAACGCTGACCCAGCTGGGACTCAAACCTGGGAACTACAGATTACGAGCCTGGCGCGCTACAGACTGAGCCACCTCCGCCCCGTGTAACGACTGAAATTGCTTAAAATATCTGTGTGATATTTTGCAATTAATTTAATAATTTTGTTTTGCAGATATCCCAGAGGTTTAAAACCGAGACATGAGTTCCACCCCAACAAACTATATCGTATTGAAATGCAGGTGGTATCCATGAGAAATAATTAAATATTTTTGATCAGTCGTTTTCAAACTGTCTGATATTGTTCACCCGCAATTGTGTTTTCTAATGTGCCAATGACCAATGTACGTTTGCTAACTTGGGATCCTTAAAGAAATTTAACCCAAAAATTATCTATTTTTTAATAAGAATATTTCAAACAAGATGTTGCATTCAGTTATGAAGAAGCAGCAGTAGGTATATTAAAATGTGTGGCTCAGTCGGTAGCGCACCAGACTCGTAATCTGCAGTTCCCAGGTTCGAGTTCCAGCTGGGTCAGCATTGAGATTTAGCTCCACAAAATTCCCCGACCTGTCCATGGTCAGTAAAGGACACCGATGGGCTTGGAAAGGCCGCCGTCCGTCGGATGGGACGTTAAGCCGTGGTTCCATGTAAGGAGAGCCATACCCTGTGCACGTTAAAGAACACGCTGGATGGCCTTGACGGGAGGCTACGATGTAAAGGCCGCCGTCAGTCGGATGGGACGTTAAGCCGTGGTTCCATGTAGGAGAGCCATACCCTGTGCAGGTTAAAGCACACGTGGATGGCCTTGACGGGCAGGTTACCATCTGATTCCCAACAGCTGTTCCAGTGGGTCCCCTCCCCCAACCTTCTCTGAGCCTTCGGGGTCCACGTGACCTGGCCATTTAGCCCATGGTGTGCAAAAAAGTGCCGCTCAGAGGTAAAACAACCCAACGTTAAAGAACACGCTGGATGGCCTTGACGGGAGGCTACTATCTGTCTCCCAACAGCTGTTCCAGTGGGTCCCCTCCCCTAACCTTCTCTGAGCCTTCGGGGTCCATGTGACCTGGCCATTTAGCCCATGGTGTGCAAAAAAGTGCCGCTCAGAGGTGAAACAACCCAACCATCGGATGGGACGTTAAGCCGTGGCCCCGTGTGCGGGAGAGCCATACCCTGTGCACGTTAAAGAACACGCTGGATGGCCTTAACGGGAGGCTACCATCTGTTTCCCAACAGCTGTTCCAGTGGGTCCCCTCCCCCGAAGGCTCAGAGAAGGTTGGGGGAAGGGACCCACTGGAACAGCTGTTGGGAGACAGATGGTAGCCTCCCGTCAAGGCCATCCAACGTGTTCTTTAACGTTGGATTGTTTTACCTCTGAGCGACACTTTTGTGCACACCATGGGCTAAATGGCCAGGTCATATGGACCCCGAAGGCTCAGAGAAGGTTGGGGGAAGGGACCCACTGGAACAGCTGTTGGGAGACAGATGGTAGCCTCCCGTCAAGGCCATCCAGCGTGTTCTTTAACGTTGGATTGTTTTACCTCTGAGCAACACTTTTTTGCACACCATGGACTAAATGGCCAGGTCATATGGACCCCGAAGGCTCAGAGAAGGTTGGGAGAAGGGACCCACTCTAACAGCTGTTGGGAGACAGATGGTACTCTCCCGTCAAGGCCATCCAGCGTGTTCTTTAACGTGCACAGGGTATGGTTCTCCCGCACACGGGGCCACGGCTTAACGTCCCATCCGACGGACGGCGGCCTTTCCAAGCCCATCGCTGTCCCCTACTGACCGTGGGCAGGGCGGGGAAATTTGCGGAGATAAATCTCAATGCTGACCCAGCTGGGACTCGAACCTGGGAACTACAGATTACGAGCCTGGCGCGCTACCGACTGTGCCACCCCCGCCCCACAAGTGACACAAAGTTTGCCAGATCACTAATTTCTAAAAAAATCTTTGTCAGATATTTTTTCAGAATTCTGTAATCAACTATAATTTTCGGATACTTTTTTGAGCGACTGTACATGAAGGTTGCTAGATCACTAATTTCTAAAAAGTCGTTGCCAGATGTTTTTTCTGAATTTTGTAATCAACTATAACGTTCGGACACTTTTTTGAGCGAATATACACGAAGGTTGCCAGATCTCTAATTTCTAAAAAAAATCGTTGCCAGATATTTTTTCTGAATTTTGTAATCAACTATAACGTTCGGATACTTTTTTAAGCGACTGTACACGAAGGTTGTCAGATCACTAATTTCTAAAAAAACGTTGCCAGATGTTTTTTCCGAATTCTGTAATCAACCATAAAGTTCGGATACTTTTTTGAGCGACTGTACACGAAGGTTGCCAGATCACTAATTTCTAAAAAGTCGTTGCCAGATGTTTTTTCTGAATTGTGTAATCAACTATAACTTTCCGATACTTTTTTTTGAGCCACTGTACACGAAGGTTGACAGATCACTAATTTCTAAAAAGTCGTTGCCAGATGTTTTTGGTGAAATCTGTAATCAACCATAACGTTCGGATACTTTTTTTGAGCGACTGTACACGAAGGTTGCCAGATCACTAATTTCTAAAAAATCGTTGCCAGATGTTTTTTCTGAATTCTGTAATCAACTGATAGGTCGCAGACATATTGATTTTAATAATTTTAATTTTTTTATTTCATTTCTATCCTGATCCTTTGTGTCTGACGGAGATGTCTTCGGAGGTTAATGGGTGCAAGATCTCGGTTGCGAATATCTTTCAGGGTTCCGTTCCACTTGTGAAATATGGAAGTGGAATCGGGTTTTTGCCCGGGGCTTGCTTCTGATTGGTTTCGAGTCCCAGCTGGGTCAGCGTTGAGATTTATCTCCGCAAAAATTCCCTGCCCTGCCCATGGTCAGTAGGGGACACCGATGGGCTTGGAAAGGCCGCTGTACATCGGATGGGACGTTAAATCGTGGCCCGTGTGCGGGAGAGTCATACCCTGTGCACGTTAAAGAACACGCTGGATGGTCTTGACGGGAGGCTACCATCTGTCTTCCAACAGCTGTTCCAGTGGGTCCCCTCCCCCAACCTTCTCTGAGCCTTCGGGGTCCATGTGACCTGGCCATTTAGCCCATGGTGTGCAAAAAAGTGCCGCTCAGAGGTAAAACAACCCAACCCAACACAAGCCCTTTTGGTCGGAGAGTTCCCGGGGTTGGCAGAAAGATATTATCATGCTCGACCTGGGAGAAACAGTTCGGTGTGGGTTGATCAGTCTAACAGACCCGGGTTCGGTCTTTTTCTATCTTTCTTTTGCTATCTTCGCTGAGTCCGACTTTCGTGAAATTCACTGCACTGACTTTTAGGCCATATTTCAAGGAGGGAAATTGTTAACTTAAACATCTCTTAAATTAGTGAGATGATAAACTTTTACTTAAATACGTTAGGCGAAATTTAAAAGAAATTTGCTTTGCTTGGGAAAAACCACGATCAGAGAAATCTGGAGTGGGTGCTTCATGAAAATTTACGCCGTGTGCACATCACAATAACTTAGCAGAATACCGTTCTCGTTCCGGAGAAACTTCAACATGGTAGAGTTATTTTAATTTAACTTACTCTGCTTATTGTCACTTTCACTTTTAAGTTTTACTTTCATTATTTTGTGTTGAGTGTTGTTCGAACTTAAGCTTCCCTGAATGGAGTGAGTATACCTTTATAAGCCAGTGGTGGAACTTTGTTAAGTGTGAAATTTAAATAAATTAAAAATTTTTGTTATTGTTCAAACAAAAATTGGGTCTTGGTCAATCATCTGAAATCTCTACTCGTCGCAACTACAGTAAGAGAATACGAGACTGCGTATTGCTAGCTTGTAGATTGTTCCTGGTTCGAATCTAAAATCTTCTTTCGGCTACTCTTTCAAAAATATTTGTTTGAAGGCATTAAATTTCGAAGTCAGATCATCAAGCTATTGACATGCAGTTCTAGTTAAGATAATTATTTTAGTAAACGCGGAACATTTTAAGTTCATACCGCATGCCTCGAAGAGGAAACGTTGCGGGTGACAGAAAGCTAGGGTGGCATTTTTGGAGTGGAGACGCACTTTCAACATTTATTATAATTGTACGGGTGCGAATCCCTCATTCCTTATCGGGTGCACAGCGACTTTTTCATCACCCTGTATAATGCCGTTTTTTTTTGGTTTTCGACTCTTTCTGAAGGCTTTTTTTTTTTTTTTTTATGTGACTTTAATATCTATATATCTTCGTACTCCCCCCCGATAGGGGACCACCTTGTCGTGGTGGGGGGGCCTAGGGCCCAGCAACCCGGCTGAGGAGGCATTGCCGGTCGGGATGATCCCTAGCTGGAGCAGGCCAGAGGATTTGCCGGCTGTAATGGGCACCAGCTGGAGCATTCCAAGGTTTTGCCGGTTGGGGTGGCCCTCGGCTGGAGCATTGCTGAAGCCACCCGAGGTTGAAGATGCTGCTGGCCGGCTTGATTGCCGGTCGGGTGGTGACGGCGTTGGAGACCTCACCTCTCAGGAGACCTGTGTGGTCTGTTCGACGGCTCTGCCGAAAGGTCTGAACCCGCCTCTAGGCACGAGCTGTCCAAAAAGTCTGGGTCTTACTAAGAGTCTCCACCCCGGGTGCCGATCGAGCTTGGATCTTTATATCCTTGCACATTTGCAAACCGGGGAATAGATTAAAGTTAGGTTTCTTCCGGTGGTCAGCTTTCCTTCTATAGGACTGCTGCCATGTGAGGCTGGGGTTGAGGTGCGCCTATAGGGCGTATTCCTTGCCCCCGGCTCTAGATAGTCATGGCTTTTCTTAAACCAGGTAGTGCTGTCAGGCGGAACCGGGAATTACCGTGGTTGCACAAGATCGCAACATAGAGATCCATATCTTCGTACTCAGGAGACTTGGCACTTCAATGTATTGAATGGCTTTGTTGCCAGATTCCATGTCAATCTTTTTCCCCCGGCGGAATGCATATTTTAGAATATCGGAACGAAACAATTTTTGAACAACCCAACGTTAAAGAACACACTTGGTGGCCTTGACGGGAGGCTATCATCTGTCTCCCAACACCTGTTCCAGTGGGTCCCCAGCCTTCTCCGAGCCTTCGGGGTACTTGTCACCTGGCCATTTCGCTCATGTTGTGCAAAAAAGCGCCGCTCAGTGTTAAAACAATCCAAATGCACTTACGATTGGTTTACTGACTACTACTCCTTAACAGAGATTCAGAAGATGTTTATGTGGGTGTTGTAATGAAACGATTAAATGCAGTGTTGCCAACCTCGAAAGATGAAATGATGCCTAAGCCTCAGAATATGACGGCAATGGATTTGGCAGCGATTTTTGTTTCAACGTAGGATTGGTTGGTTGTTTTACCTCTGAGCGGCACTTTTTTGCACACCATGGGCTAAATGGCCAGGTCACATGGACTGCTAAGTCTCAGAGAAGGTTAGGGGACCCACTGGAAAACCTGTTGGGAGACAGATGGTAGCCTCCCGTCAAGGCTATCCTATGTGTTCTTTAACGTTGGGTTGTGTTACCTCTGAGCGGCACAATCTTGCACAGAGTGGGCTAAATGGCCAGGTCACATGGACCCCTAAGGCTCAGAGAAGGTTAGGGGACCCACTGGAAAACATGTTGGGAGACAGATGGTAACCTCCCGTGAAGGCCATCCTGTGTGTTCTTTAACGTTGGGTTGTTTTACCTCTGAGCGGCACTTTTTTGCACACAATTGGCTAAATGGCGAGGTCACATGGACTGCTAAGTCTCAGAGAAGGTTAGGGGACCCACTGGAAAACCTGTTGGGAAACAGATGGTAGCCTCCCGTCAAGGCTATCCTATGTGTTCTTTAACGTGGGGTTGTTTTACCTCTGAGCGGCACATTCTTGCACAGAGTGGGTTAATGGCCAGGTCACATGGACCCCTAAGGCTCAGAGGAGGTTAGGGGACCCACTGGAAAAGCTGTTGCGAGACAGATCTAACCTCCAGTCCAGATGGGTTGTTTTACCACTGAGAGATTTTTTGCACACAATGGGCTAAATGGCCAGGTAAGAAGCACCCCGAAGACTAGATTGGGGAGGACCCACTGGAATGGCTGTTGGGAGACAGTTGGTAGCCATCCAGTGTGTTCTTTAATGTGTGCACGGGGTCACAGCTTAACGTCCCATCCCATGAACGATGGCGCTCCCAAGTCCATCGGTGTACCCTACTGAAGAAAAAACGGATTTAAAAACAAAAACATCAGAAAAAGACATTTTACTCAGAAAAGTAAAAAAAAAAAAATGACCTTTTCTACTGTCCAAGATAGAGTCACGTGACCTAAAGATTCATACTCCAGAGATTCATCACTTGGACTCCGCTCATCAGGGGCGTGTCATGATAATTCGGTGCACCGAGTCACGTGATCCGAAGATTCACACTCCAGAGATGCATCACTTGACGGATTCGTTCGCTCAGTAAGGGCGTGTTAAATAATGCGGCAGGCGGTGTATTGTATATCCAGATACATTAAGAATACTCTAAAAAGGCGATTCGGAAACAGTACAATGTACCGGCTATTACAATTCCGTAATAGCCGATACGCCATACCTTTCCTAAGGGCCACATCTTCGTACCAGCGCCCGCCAGTGTTGCCTACGCTGGATCCCAGGCTGCCAAATGCCCAGGCCCTGCGCAGGCACCACTGGTTACTTCGGTGGCTAGCTCATCAAGGCGTGTGGACGGACCGTGATGATAGCGCGTCCTCCCTACCCCCCAAAAAACGATTTGCTCCGCTGTTTTCCACCAGATTACGGCGTCGTGGTTTCGAACAAAACGGCTCGTGGAGGAGAGTCTTCGAAATGGGCTCCACAGCCAATTTGCTTATATAGTAGGTCTTCAGGGCATTTATTGATTAGCGGTAGGTAATATTTTGAAAGTTGGGTCATAAAAAATGAGGAATCTGGTAACGCAAATAATCTGACCAAGGGTCATCGGTTAGAGGTCACCGAGATCTAATTATGGAGGAAATTTCATAAAGATAGGTCTGTAAATGGTAGCTAGGTAGTCACTGGAAGGAGAGCTATCCACCAATCCCCTGTGATGATGCATAGAACCGGCCAGGCGTAGCACCTAATGTCCGACCCCGCCTTCTCGTGGTGCGGACCGTTAGTAACTTTCAAAAGAGATACTCTCTTGTGGAAGTGAACGGAAGGGGAGGGCTGCCAGATTAGTGTGGCCTACTGATTTGGACAACTATGGCTACTTTTCTTTTCTTTTCTACCCTGCTGAGGTGTGGTCAACCACACAGGGTCCTGGTGCTGACCATATAAACCCACTGGACTGGACAGATATATGGCTCTGAGCTTGATTATGGATCCTGATTTTGATGCACTGGTGGGCTTCTGTGGAGGGAAAATCTTCCGCTGTGTTTTCTTTTTGTTTGTGGGTTGACAGCCCCAAGTGAATAGATCCACAGGATATGTTTATCAGCTGGTGGATAATCCTGAGCAGAAGTCATCGCAGGCACCTGAACTCTTTGCTTCTATTGGCATCGTCAAATTCTACATTGGAGGAAGTCTTCCAGTGTAGATGGCTTCAGCCTTTAGTAGTGGGGTAACAGGTCTTTTCCCCCATGTCTGCGATTAGGGGGCTGTTTGATATTGTCGGCATTCCCTCTCTCAATAAACATAGTTTCTTTAAACATCCCACTAACCATTTTCTCTCCATAGGTAGTTGGAATGTGAGGACTCTGCACAGAGCTTTTTCTCTTGATGTCCTCACACAAGAATTCCACCGTTATAATTTAGATATTCTCGGCTTGCAAGAGACCAGATGGACAGATAAAGGTCAGATTCTTAAAAATAATCTTAAATTTCTCTTTTCAGGGAGGGACGACAATAAGCATCACCAAGGCGTGGGTCTGCTTCTCAGCAGACACGCTAGTGATGGTCTTCTAGGATATGAGTGCATTAATGAAAGGTTTCTTACAGCAAAATTTCAGACAAGCGTTAAAGACTTGAATGTTATCTGCTGTTATGCCCCCACTGAGGATGCCGATGAGGATGAGAAGGATAGGTTTTATGAACAACTTCAGGATATTTTGAATTCTGTCAAGAAAGGAGATATTACCCTTGTTCTTGGTGACTTCAATGCCAAAGATGGTACTGACTCTGACCTTTGGGGAGGAGTAATAGGCCCTTTTGGTATTGGTAGCTGCAATAGCAATGGGCAACGTCTCCTACAGGTAAGTAAACTCAATGGATTCAGAATAACTAACACTTATTACAAACACCGCGACAAACATAAGTACACATGGGTTTCACCTGATGGGCTGCATAAGAATATGATTGATTACATATTAATTAACAGCAAATGGACTAGTTCTGTTAGGAATACCAGGGCATATAGGGGAGCTGAAATTGGATCTGACCATTACCTTGTTAAAAGTGTGTTGCAACTTAAACTTAAAAAGTGTTGTGCTAGGGTTAAAAAATTTACTTTTAATGCTGAAGCTCTGAAAGATCCAGTTATAGCCAAAGCTTACCATGATAGGTTACTTAGTCATTATGACAGTCATGGTTTGCTTACTACTGAAGTTGAGGAAGAATGGGATCATTTTAAACAGGCTTTTTTGGACACTAACAGTACTCTTTTAGGAAAAAAGGAGCAGAAGAGGCAAAATTATCTGAGTGATAAGGCACTTGAGCTTATTTCGGAAAGAAAGAACTGCAGGAATGCCCTTAATCAATACCCTACTAGTCCTAATAGAAAGCATTACAGAAACCTTAATAAACTTGTAAAGGATCAGTTAGCTGCTGATAAAAATTTTTGGCTTGATGGTTTGGCTGACAAAGCCGAGGAAGCAGTTAGACAGCACAATAGCAGAGAGCTGTACCAGATAGTTAATGTTTTGTGTGGTAGAAAACGGACAGGCATACAAGGATTGAAGGATAAACAAGGTAAGGTTATAGAAGGGGAGGATTCTGTCATGGCTAGGTGGGCTGAGCATTTCAGTGATGTTCTAAACAATGTAGTTAGTTCTACTCCCATTGTTTGCAATGATGATAGATGCATTGGTGGCTTTAATGTTGGCCCTATAACACAATCTGAAGTTAGTTTGGCTGTTTCTAAACTGAAACTTCATAAATCCCCAGGGGTAGATGAAATTACTACGGAAATGCTTAGAGCTGGGAATGTTTCGGTTACCACTTGGATGACTGAAATTCTGAATCTCTTTTATGATAAAGGCATGGTTCCTAAGGATTTTACCAGAGCTATTGTTATCCCTATTTTCAAAAAAGGTGATCGCAGTTCTTGTGATAACTATAGGGGTATCAGCCTACTCTCTGTTCCAGGTAAAGTTCTTTCCATGATTGTGCGTAATAGAATTAAGAATCTGGTTGACAGGCAATTGCGTGATGAGCAATGTGGATTCAGAAGTGGTAGGGGATGTGTAGATCAGATATTTTCACTTAGGCAGATTCTTGAGAAATGTTTAGAATTTCAGAAACCTTTGGTTGCTAGCTTTGTTGATTTCAAAAAGGCTTTCGACTCTGTTGATCGTCATAATTTGTGGTTGATTGTGAGATCATATGGTATACCAGACAAGTTAGTTAACATTATGAAAGCTCTCTATAATAACACTGAGTCGTGTGTGAGAGTTGGTAAGGCTTGTAGCAATTGGTTTAGCATTACTTCTGGTGTTCGAGAAGGGTGCATTTTGTCTCCTTTTCTCTTTAGCTTGGTTATTGATTATGTTATGCGAAATTCACTTCAAGGGAAAGATTTTGGCCTTAAATGGGCTGGAGATAGGAAAATTTCTGATTTAGATTATGCTGATGATTTAGCCCTTCTGGCAAATGATGTTGATGAGATGAACTCTTTCATTCGAGCCGTTGATGAGACTGGTAGTAGAGTAGGTTTGGTTATAAACAGAGAGAAAACTAAAGTGATGAAAATTGGTCAGGCAGGCTGTGATTCAGTTAATCTGAATGGTTGCAGTCTTGAGCAGGTGTCACAGTTTAATTATCTTGGGAGCTATGTAACAGATAATGGTGATGTGCGGCATGAGATTAACAGACGAATAGGGATTGCTGCTGGGACTTTTAAGAAATTATGGAGAGTGTGGAGAAATAGGCGTATACACCTAAAGACTAAAATTAGACTGTATAATAGTTTGGTTCTTTCTAGGGTTAGTTATGGTAGTGAAACTTGCACACTTTGTAAGCAAGATAACAGGAAACTAGATGCTTTTGATTCCAGATGCTTACGCAGTATCTTGGGCATTAGGTGGTTCAACTTTGTAACTAATGATGAGATTAGGAAAAGGAGTTTGCAACCTCCTTTAAGCAGCATATTGTGCAGAGAGAGACTCCGTTGGTTTGGCCATGTTGCCCGTATGAATAATTATAGATTGGCGAATAGGGTTATGAACAGTGTGCCTAAAGGCCTCAGAAAGAAGGGGAGACCTAGGATGCGGTGGGCAGACAATGTCAAACAGGACCTTGTTAGAATTGGTGTGCAGTGGCCAGATGCAGTAGATGTAGCTCAGGATAGACTTCCTTGGAGAACTAAATTGCACGGTCTGGTTGGACCTCCGTAGCCCATGGCTGCTTGAGGATGATGATGATGATGATGATGGTGCAAAAAAGTGCCGCTCAGTGTTAAAACAATCCAAATGCATTTACGATTGGTTTACTGAGTACTACTCCTTAACAGAGATTCAGAAGATATTTATGTGGGTGTTGAAATGAAACGATTAAATGCAGTGTTGCCAACGTCGAAAGATGAAATGATGCCCAAGCTTCAGAATATGACGGCAGTGGATTTGGCAGCGATTTTTGTTTCAACGTAGGATTGGTTGGTTGTTTTATCTCTGAGCGGCACTTTTTTGCACACCATGGGCTAAATGACCAGGTCACATGGACCCCTAAGGCTCAGAGAAGGTTACGGGAACCACTGGAAAAACTATTGGGAGATAGATGGATCTCTATGTTGCGATCTTATGCAACCACGGCAATTCCCGGTTCCGCCTGACAGCACTACCTGGTTAAGAAAAGCCATGACCATCTAGAGCTGAGGGCAAGGAATACGCCCTATAGGCGCACCTCAACCCCAGCCTCACATGGCAGCAGTCCTATAGAAGGAAAGCTGACCACCGGAAGAAACATTACTCTAATCTATTCCCCGGTTTGCAAATGTGCAAGGATATAAAGATCCAAGCTCGATCGGCACCCGGGGTGGAGACTCTTAGTAAGACCCAGACTTTTTGGACAGCTCGTGCCTACTAGGCCGAGGGAAACCTTTTGGCAGAGCCGTCGAACTGACCACACAGGTCCCTGAGAGGTGAGGTCTCCGACGCCGTCACCACTCGACCGGCAATCAAGCCGGCCAGCAGCGTCTTCAACCTCGGTTGGCCTTGGCCATGTCCAACCGGCGCCCAACCCGGTCGGCACAGCCTTCAGCCGGGTTGCTGGGCCCTAGGCCCCCCCACCACGACAAGGTGGAATGGTAGCCTCCCGTCAAGGCCATCCAGCGTGTTCTTTAACGTTGTGTTGTTTTATCTCTGAGCGGAACATCTTCGTACCAGCGCCCGCCAGTGTTGGCTACGCTGGATCCCAGGCTGCCAAATACCCAGGCCCTTCGCAGGCACCACTGGTTACTTCGGGGGCTAGCTCATCACAGCGTGTGGACGGACCGTGATGATAGCGCGTCCTCCCTACCCCCCAAACACGAGTTGTTCCGTTGTTTTCCACCAGACTACGACGTCGTGGTTTCGAACCAAACGGCTCGTGGTGGAGAGTCTTCGAAATGGGCTCCACAGCCCATTTGCTTATATAGCAGGTCTTCAGGGCATTTATTAATTAGCGGTAGGTAATATTTTGAAAGTTGCGTCATAAAAAATGAGGAATCTGGAAACGCAAAAAATCTGACCAAGGGTCATCGGTTAGAGGTCACCGAGATCTAATTATGGAGGAAATTTCATAAAGATAGGTCAAGCAGGTTTTTTTTAAAAGGCATTCAAAATTCCCATAGAAATAACATGAAGGAAACCACCTCAAATTTTTTTAGAAACCAAAACCGAGGGAGAACAACATTTCAAAGTGAAACATGAAACCTGTTAAATGACGTTCGAAAACGAATGAGGTTCGTCACCCTTTGAATTATGGGTAAAGGGTTTCAAAGATGGACTCGAGCAAATGAGATTTCTTGGTAATTTTAAAGTATAGGGAAAAGCTGGATCGAAAACCTAATGTTATCCTATGGATATTAGTCCTAGCGAAAAATCTTTATAACGCTCGAACCGTTCGAGATAGCGGGTTCGGACTACGTGATTCGGGATCTACCTCAAATTATTTCACTTCCATATGGAGGAGGAGGCTCTAAACTTTCCATATGGAGGAGGAGGCTCTAAACTCAACGTTTAAAAAGTTTAAAATGAATTTTTAACTGTTAAAATCTCGAGATCCGCACGTCCCGAGTCGAATCCGGGTTCGGAATCGGATGTGTCTCGACGAGATGTTTCAGAAAAGGGATCACACGATAGGGCTACGTCTAATATTTAAGAAGTTAGCATCAGCCAATCAGCATTCAGCATCTCAAAATTCTGGAATCCCATTCGTTCTAGGTTGTAGAGGTAGATTTAAAATGTGCTCCCTTTTTTCAATGTAAAGGAATTCCTATGATAAGAACGCACTTATAATTTTCAACCAATGAGATTAACTGGACGGATTCGTTCTCACTGGGCTTAAAAGAATGAGGGGCGTTTCATCATAATTCGGAACACGGAATTCTTTTCTTACTAGGAGGACTGAAGGGATAGAGATTTTATCCCTAACGAGATAGATAAATAAATATTTTTAACCAATCACAGCTCAGGAAGCTGATTAAGAAACGGTTAAAATGGCTCCTAACTGTCAGTGACTTACTACTAGTATTTCCTATGCCTCAGAATAGGGAATCATGGGAGTCACCAAATGGACTAATTAAAGTATTTAAATATATTTTTAACTTTAAATCTTCCATATTTAGAAAAGATAATTGAATAATTATTTTTAACCAATCACATTTAAACCTTCAGATGCCAACGGATTCTATTGGATATTTCATTTCAGGTCGGAACTACTCTATTCTGCAGTCTGCAACATACGGAGTACATTGCACATGAGATCTGCGCATACCTAGGACCTTTACACATGAATTGTCATATAAGGACATATCTATGACGTCACATATATAAATAACCAATCATTTCAAACCTTAACGATGACATCAGGATATAGTTATACCAATATGTACCCTATGATAATACATAGGCGCACTCAATCTGAGCATTTCAATCTCCTTATACGTATACATGGACAGCATTATGACGTCACAATTTATTAGCCAATCAGATTTGTCACGTGATTTCAATTAACCAATCAATTCAAACCTTAATCATTGTATATTTATCCTAGTGCTTTGGTATACGAACAGTCAAAATTCACCCGCCCCTGCAATGGCACCATGCTTTCTCTACGGATCTCCTCAATTGCACTCCTTACATGTTAACCTATGGGTAATCTGGGTCAAACAGTCACTATGTCTAGCCACTAAATTAATGAATAAATAAATTATTTATTTTTCTACTACTCTTATTCTACAGAATAGGGATATGGCATTCTTCATGTCTTTAAAAACATGGATGCTTACAGGTAGACATGGATGTCAGAAAGATGAGACTTCTTTTAACCAATTCTGGGGGCGTTTTTTATAATAATTTCACTTTTTTCACTTTTATTCCACACTCCGGAAAGGATCGATACACTTTTTAAATACTTTCAATGGAGTGAAAGGACTTTTTTATTACATTTTAATTTCACTAAGCCTAATCTCATACTATTAACATACGGATGAGCTATATCTCAACTTCTAATCACTCTTTTCAACCTTTCTTCATAGTTTTCAATCCTCTTTCATTCTATACATAGCGCAAGCCTCAAAATCCTCCATAGAGTGAAGCCACGGGGCCCGTGCAAAATAGTCCCCAACTCACAAGGGGAAGACTTGCCGCAAAGCCCCTTGCAACGGGAAACGCAGGGCCCACATATAAAAAGCCCCCAACCCGCGAGTGACGCACGCCCCGAAACGCCTAGAACCCGCACTATATTAGACTTACTCACCGAGGGGAGGGGGGAGGGGGCTCACTCGGTAGCGCGCCAGGCTCGTAATCTGCATTTCCCAGGTTCGAGTACAGTCGCCTTCATGTACAGTCGCTCAAAAGAGTATCCGAACACTACCGTTGATTATAGAATTCAGAAAAATATCTGGCAACGTTTTTTTTTAAATTAGCGATCTGGCAACCTTTGTGTACAATACATGTACAGTTGCTCAAAAAATATCCGAACATTATGGTTGATTACAGAATTCAGAAAAAATATATGGCAACGATTTTTTTTACAAATTAGTGATCTGGCAACCTTCGTGTACAATACATGTACAATTGCTCAAAAAATATCCGAACATTATGGTTGATTACAGAATTAAGGAGAAATATCTGGCAACGATTTTTTTTTACAAACTAGTGATCTGGCAACCTTCGTGTACAATATATGTACAGTTGCTCAAAAAATATCCGAACATTATGGTTGATTACAGAATTCAGAAGAAATACCTGGCAACGATTTTTTTTACAAATTAATGATCTGGCAACCTTCGTGTACAATATATGTACAGTTGCTCAAAAAATATTCGAACACTACGGTTGATTACAGAATTTAGAAAATATATGTGGCAACGTTTTTTTTACAAATTAGCGATCTGCAACCTTCGTGTACAGTCGCAAAATAAAATATCCGAACACTATGGTTGATTACAGAATTCAGAAGAAATATCTGGCAACGATTCCTTTTTTTAGAAATTAGTGATCTGGCAACCTTCGTGTCACTTGACACGAAGGTTCCCAGATCACTTATTTCTAAAAAAAATTGTTGCCAGATATTTTTTCAGAATTCTGTAATCAACCACAGTGTTCGGATATTTTTTTGAGCGACTGTACGCTCGTGGGAGGGGAAAGAAAAAAATATTTTTACTTCCTTTTGGCTGTGAAAGTATATTAAAGAATATTATTTTCGGTGGGAAATGAGAGAATCAAGAAAAGGTAAAGAACACACGTCTGTTCGTGGTGCTGAGAATAAAGGCAAGTTCCCCGTCCCATGGCCGAGTGGTCAGCGCGCTTGGCTATTGATCTAAGGGACCTGCGTTAGAGCCCTGGGTAAGGCATTGATGGATGGTTGGCTACTGATCCTGAAATACTCCCAATATCGGCAGATAAAGCCCCCGCCCCGAAATTGGTTCCAAACACCCATAAACAGGCCCTTAGTGGCAGAAAACGCACCGATGCCCCAAAAAACGCTGTGTGAAACCACCCCAAAACTACCTGGGTTCGAGCCCCGATGTTTTTCTGCTGAGGTCCTACCATCTTCTCAGGACTTGTCTTATGATATATAAACTGACAGGGTCCTGTCAGACCTCTGCGACAAGCAGCTGCTTGAGGGGGATGTTTTACTGATTGCTTTCCGAATTTTTTTCTTCCATTTCATGGGTAGCAATCGAAAGGAATTTTGCTTTCAGTCCCAGTGAAATATTTTAAAGAACGGAGTAAGTTTGAGTAACTTTGTTTGCATTATGCATTAAAGGAAATAAAAAAGAGCAACCGAAGCTAACGAGCTGCGAATTTCTGCAGTTACTTCTTTCAAAATGATTGAAGTATTTACATAAACTACGGTTTTATAGAAATACATTTTCGCAATAAGAACTAGTCATTGATTTGGTTTTGTCAGGTTTAGAGATTAAGTAGATAAAAAAAAAAAGTTTGATTGATAAATGAAAAGCCAGCAGCGTTTTTCTCGCAATCTCACATTTTAGTCACATTATAGTTAGTACTTAGCTTAGAGTGTTTTTGAAATCCATTATTATTCAGTGCATTAATTCATTTCAATTTCTAAATGCAAATGTTTATTGTAGGAACGAAGGCGTTTGAATACTTCTAGAGAACGAGACAGGTAGGGGAAAAAATATTCCATGCAGTTCTACTCTTAAAATCTCTGGAATTTATTGCAAAAGTTTAATTATGAGTTATTCTTCCCAAATAACATTTCAAACTTTTCCATTTTACCTATTTCGAGGCAAAATTTCGAAAAGTACCTTTGAATTGACTTTAGACGTTAATCTTCTACTTCTACATTATTTAGCAAACTCTGTTTTCGTTGCCAGATCTCGCTAACATATTATGCATAATTCATTAACTTTAATTAGAAAAGCTTCATCTGATCGGTATTTTATTGCAGAGAATGGGATAAATGGCCAGGTTACAAGGGCCCCTAGGGCTAAGATAAAAACTTAACGAGGCTAGAGAAGAGAAATTGATATTTCAAGAAAAAAATTAAATTGAAATTCACATTTGAAGAATGATAGCACGATTTTAATACTTGATCATTTCCTCCATTTGAAATTATTTTTGTTGAATCAACTTCTATAAGTAAAACAAGCAGAAAAAACACTTAAAATAGGCCAAAGTTAAATATTAGAAATTTTTAAAATCATTAAATACTATATTAGTAAGGAATGAACCTTTTCACGACTTTTTCTTCAATAAAAGATTAGATGCCAATTTATGATGAAAACCATTAATAGCTAATTCTAACTGAATATAAATTATAATATTAATATAATTGAATAATAATAGGTAATTATAGAAGGATTTAAAACTAATTTCCATCTGTACATCAATGACTTTGTTTTACATTAAGACTCTATGGAAGCTGAACTACCTGTACATCGTTTAGAACAGTCTGTTTTCGTTGCCAGATCTCACCAACAAACTATGCAGATGAAAATTCATTTATTTTATTCCAGAAGCCGTTCTTTCGTCTGATCATTTGAAAATAATTGCCCTTAGAGTTCAAAATACTGATGGATTCAGTGATTGCCCACCTATTGAAAGTTTTAAAGGGGGGCTTTAAAACAATTTTTTTTTTATTTACAAGAGTTTAAAAAAGCTTTTCTATTAAGAATATTCTGAAGATCTGTGTCATATCATAGAGAGCAATGATACCTCGTTTGGATTATTTTAGTAAATAAGAGGTAAAAAATCCTTAACTAGAAAAATAATTTATATTTATAAAATAGAGATTAAAATGAATAATAGCTAAACAAACAAAGGGAGTTGGGTTGTTTTACCTGTCAGGATATGTTTTGTACACATTGGGCTAAATGGCCAGGTCACAAACATCCCTAGAGCTTAAAGAAGTTTGGGGAAAAGGGACTCACTGGACAACTGTTGGGAGACAGATGGTAGTCTCTTATCAAAACCATCCAGCGTGTTGTTTAATGTGTACAGTTACTCAAAAAATATCCGAACTCTATGGTTGATTACAGAATAGAGAAAAAATATCCGGCAAATTTTTTTTAGAAATTAGGGATCTGGCAACCTTGATCTAGGACGTGATTCTGGCAACCTTGATCTAGGACGTGATTCTGGCAACCTTCGTGTAACGTGACACGAAGGTTGCCAGATAACTAATTTCTAAAAAAATCGCTAAATCAACCGTAATGTTCGGATACTTTTTCGAGCGATTGTACTCGAAACGTCGGATTCCTATTATAGTAAGGCTCCGTAATCCGACCTGCAGAACCGGTGACATTTCTCCCTCGGGCAGTAGGGGGACACCGATGAGCTTGCAAAGTCCGTCGGATGGGACGTTAAAGAACGCGATGCATTGCCGCGACTAGAGATATCTGTTTTCCCTCCCCAAACCTTTTCTGCTATTCCTTGTGGCCTGGCTATTTAGCCCATTGTGTGCATAAAAAATGCGAGTATAAAAGCCTCATTTTCTCACGTATACCAAAAATACATTTTTATATATGGTGAATGTTTGATTAACACAGGAATTGCGGTGTCCATCGAAGTCATAAGCCTTTTGCCTCTGTGGCAGACATGGAGCATTCCATTCCTTTTTTTTAGGATCTTAATATAGATAGATACCAAAAAAACTTAATATTTAAAATCGGCGAAGAAATGGAATCTCGTAAATGGATCCCCGCGATTACGGAAATCTATAGATGTTCGGTAAAAGTCACAAAAGAAAGAGGGTACAAAGAATCAAAAGTCGCAAAAATTCACTCTGTTGCAGAATCCATAAGAAAGCTGTGGGGGCTTTTTTGGAGTGGAGACGCACTTTCAACATTTATTATGATTGTAAGAGTGCGAATCTCTCATTCCCTATCCGGTGCACAGCGACTTTTTCATCACTCTCTATAATGCCGTTTTTTGGTTTTCGACTCTTTCTGAAGCCTTTTTTTTTATGTGACTTTAATATCTATATATCTTCGTAATCAGGAGACTTGGTACTTCAATGTGTTGAATGGCTTTGTTGCCAGATTCCGTGTCAAACGTTTTGCTCCGGCGGAATGCATGTTTTAGAATTTCGGAAAAAAACAATTTTTGAAGAATCCAACGTTGAAGAACACAGTGGATGGCCTTGACGGGAGGCTATCATATATGTCCCAACATCTGTTCCAGTGGGTCCCCAACCTTCTCCGAGCCTTCGCGGTACTTATGACCTGGCCATTTAGCCCATGGTGTGCAAAAAAGTGCCGCTCAGCGTTAAAACATTCCAAATGCACTTACGATTGGTTTGCTGAGTACTACTCCTTAACAGAGATTCAGAAGATGTTTATGTGGGTGTTGTAATGAAACGATTAAATGCAGTGTTGCCAACCTCGAAAGATGAAATGATGCCTAAGCTTCAGAATATGACGGCAATGGATTTGGCAGCGATTTCTGTTTCAACGTAGGATTGGTTGGTTGTTTTACCTCTGAGAGGCACTTTCTTGCAAACCATGGGCTAAATGGTCGCGTCACATGGAACCCTAAGTCTCAGAGAAGGTTAGGGGACCCACTGGAAAACCTGTTGGGAGACAGATGGTAGCCTCCCGTCAAGGCCATCCAGTGTGTTCTTTAACGTTGGGTTGTTTTACCTCTGAGTGGGACATTTTTGCGCACCATGTACTAAATGGCCAGGTGATATTTATCCCTAAGGTTCAGAGAAGGTTAGGGGACCCACTGGAAAAGCTGTTGGGAGACAGATGGTAGCCTCGCGTCAAGGCCATCCAGCGGGTTCTGTAACGTTGGGTTGTTTTACCTCTGAACGGCACTTTCTTGCACACAATGGGCTAAATGGCGAGGTCACATGTACCCCTAAGATTCAGAGAAGGTTAGGGGACCCACTGGAACAGCTGTTGGTATCAGATGGTAGCCTCCAATCAAGTCCATCCAGTTTGTTCTTTAACGTTGGGTTGTTTTACCTCCTAGCGGCACTTTTTGCACACCATGGGCTAAATTGCCAGGTCACATGGATCCCTAAGGCTCAGGGAAGGTTGAGGGAGGAGACCCACTGGAACAGCATTTGGAAATCAAATGGTAGCCTCCGGTCGAGTCCATTTAGTTTGTTCTTTATCGTTGGGATGTTTTACCTCTGAGCGGCACTTTTTTGCACACCATGGGCTAAATGGCCAGGTCACATGGACCCCTAAGTTTCAAAGAAGTTTAGGGGACCCATTGGGAAAGCTGCTGGGAGACAGATGCTAACCTCCCGTCCAGTTGGTTTGTTTTACGACTGAGAGACTTTTTTTGCATACAATGGGCTAAATGGCCAGGTACAGTCGCTCAAAAAAGTATCCGAACACTATGGTTAATTTCAGAATTCAGAAAAAATATCTGGCAACGATTTTTTTAGAAATTAGTGATACATACCCTACCTGTACATACCCTACTGAAAAAGAAACGGATTTAAAACAAAAACATCAGAAAAAGACATTTTACTCAGAAAAGTAAAAAAAAATGACCCTTTCTACTGTCCAAGGTAGAGTCACGTGACCTAAAAATTTATACTCCAGAGATTCATCACTTGGCCTCCGCTCAACAGGGGCGTGTCATGATAATTCTGAGCACCGAGTCACGTGATCCGAAGATTCACACTCCAGAGATGCATCACTTGACGGATTCGTTCGCTCATTAAGGGCGTTTTAAATAATGCGACAGGCGGTGTATTGTATATCGAGATACATTAAGAATACTCTATAAAGGCGATTCGGAAAAAGTACAATGTACCGGCTATTACAATTCCGTAATAGCCGATACGCCATACCTTTCCTAAGGGCCACATCTTCGTACCAGCGCCCGCCAGTGTTGCCTACGCTGGATCCCAGGCTGCCAAATGCCCAGGCCCTGCGCAGGCACCACTGGTTACTTCGGGGGCTAGCTCATCAGGGCGTGTGGACGGACCGTGATGATTGCGCGTCCTCCCTACTCCCCCAAACACGAGTTGCTCCGCTGTTTTCCACCAGACTACGGCGTCGTGGTTTCGAACAAAACGGCTCGTGGAGCAGACTCTTGGAAATGGGCTCCACAGCCATTTTGCTTATATAGTAGGTCTTTAGGGCATTTATTAATTAGCGGTAGGTAATATTTTGAAAGTTGCGTCACAAAAAATGAGGAATCTGGTAACGCAAAAAATCTGACCAAGGGTCATCGGTTAGAGGTCACCGAGACCTAATTATGGAGGAAATTTCATAAAGATAGGTGAAGTAGGTTTTTTTTAAAAGGCATTCAAAATTCTCATAGAAATAACATGAAGAGAACCACCTCAAATTTTTTTAGAAACCAAAACCGAGGGAGAACAACATTTCCAAGTGAAACATGAAACCTGTTAAATGAGGTTCTGAAAGATTTGAATTATGGGTAAAGTTTTATAAAGATGGCCTCGAGCAAATGAGATTTCTTGGTAATGTTAAAGAATAGGGAAAAGCTGGATCGAAAACCTAATGTTATCCTATGGACATTAGTCCTAGGTAAAAATCTTTATAACGCTCGAACCGTTCGAGATAGCGGGTTCGGACTATGTGATTCGGGATCTATGTCAAATTACTTCACTCCCATATCGAGCACGAGGCTCTAAACTCAATGTTTAAAAAGTTTAAAATGAATTTTAAACTGTTAAAATCTCGAAAACCGCACGTCCCGAGTCGAATCCGGGTTAGGAATCGGATGCGTCTCGACGAGATGTTCCAGAAAAGGGGTCACACGATAGGGCTACCGGTAATATTTAAGAAGTTAGCATCAGCCAATCAACATTCAGGATTTGAAAATTCTGGAATCCCATTCGTTCTAAGTTGTAGAGGTAGATTTAAAATGTGCTCCCTTTTTTTCAATGTAAAGGAATTCCTATGATAAGAACGCACTTATAATTTTCAACCAATGAGATTAACTGGACGGATTCATTCTCACTGGGCTTAAAAAAATGAGGGGCGTTTTATCATAATTCTGATCACGGATTCTTTTCTTACTAGGAGGACTGAAGGGATAGAGATTTATCCCTAACGAGATAGATAAATAAATATTTTTAACCAATCACAGCTCAGGAAGCTGATTAAGAAAGGGTTAAAATGGCTCCTAACTGTCAGTGACTTACTACTAGTATTTCCTATGCCTCAGAATAGGGAATCATGGGAGTCACCAAATGGACTAATTAAAGTATTTAAATATATTTTTAAATTTAAATCCTCCATATTTAAAAAACATAACTGAATAATTATTTTCAACCAATCACATTTAAATCTTCAGATGCCAACGGATTCTATTGGATACTACATTTCAGCTCGGAACTACTCTATTCTGCAGTCTGCAACATACGAAGTACATTGCACATGACATCTGAGCATACCTAGGACCTTTACGTATGAATTGTCATATAAGGACATATCTACGACGTCACATATATAAATAACCAATCATTTCAAACCTTAACGATGACATCAGGATATAGTTATCGCAATATGTATCCTACGATAATACATTGGCGCACTCAATCTGAGCATTTCAATCTCCTTATACATATACATGGACAGCCTTATGACGCCACAATTTATTAGCCAATCAGCTTTGTCACGTGATTTCAATTAACCAAACAATTCAGACCTTAATCATGACATCACTGTATATTTATCCTAAAGCTTTGGTATACGGACAGTAAAATTCACCCGCCCCTGCGATGGCACAATGCTTTCTTTAAGGATCTCCTCAATTGAACTCCATACATGTTAACCTATGGGTAATCTGGGTCAAACAGTCACTAAGTCTAGCCACTAAATTAATGAATTAATTAATTATTTATTTCTCTACAACTCTTATTCAGCAGTATAGGGATATGGCATTCTTCATGTCTTTAAAAACATGGATGCTTACAGGTAGACAGGGATGTAAGAAGGATGAGACTTCTTTGAACCAATTCTGGGGCGTTTTTTTTTATAATAATTTCACTCTTTTCTCTTTTATCCCATACTCCGCAAAGGATCGATACACTTTTTAAATACTTTCAATAGAGTGAAATGACTTTTTTATTACATTTTAATTTCACTAAGCCTAATCTCGTACTATTGACATACGGATGAGCTATATCTCAACTTCTAATCACTCTTTTCACCTTTCTTCATAGTTTTCAATCTTCTTTCATTCTATACATAGGGCAAGCCTCAAAACCCTCCACAGAGTGAAGCCACAGGGCCCGTGCAAAATAGTCCCCAACTCACAAGGGGAAGACTTGCTGCAAAGCCCCTTGCAACGGGAAACCGCAGGGCCCACATATAAAAATCCCCCAACCCGCGAGAGACACACGCCCCGTAAAGCCCAGAACCTGCACAATATTAGATTTACTCATCTGGGGGTCTCAATCGGTAGCGCACCAGGATCCGAACAAAAAGTATCCGAACATTACGTTGATTACAGAATTCAGAAAAAATATCTGGCAACGATTTTTTTTTTGCAAATTAGTGATCTGGCAACCTTCGTGTACAATACATGTACAGTTGCTCAAAAAATATTCGAACACTACAGTTGATTACAGAATTCAGAAAATATATCTGGCAAAGATTTTTTTTTACAAATTAGAGATCTGGCAAACTACGTGTACAGTCGCTCAATAAAATATCTGAACACTATGGTTGATTACAGAATTCAGAAGAAATATCTGGCAACGATTCTTTTTTTTACAAATTAGCGATTTCGGCAACCTTCGTGTACAGTCGCTGGAAAAAGTATCCAAACACTACGGTTGATTACAGAATTCAGATAAAATATCTGGCAACGATTTTTTAGAAATTATTGATCTGGCAAACTTCGTGTCACGTGACACGAAGGTTCCCAGTTCACTTATTTCTAAAAAAAATTGTTGCCAGATATTTTTTCCGAATTCTGTAAGGAACCACAGTGAGGCGTTCGCCACATGAAGGCGACTGTACTCGGTAAAAAAATATTTTTCCTTCCTTTTGGCTGTGCAAGTATATTAAAGAATATTATTTTCGGTGGGAAATAAGAGAATGAAGAAAAGGTAAAGAATACGCGTCTGTTCGTGGTGCTGAGAATAAAGGCAAGTTCCCCGTCCCATGGCCGAGTGGTTAGCGCGCTTGGCTATTGATCTAAGGGACCTGCATTGGAGCCCTGGGTAAGGCATTGATGGATGGTTGGCTACTGATCCTGAAATACTCCCAATATCGGCAGATAAAGCCCCCGCCCCGAAATTGGTTCCAAACACCTATAAACAGGCCCTTAGTGGCAGAAAACGCACAAATGCCCCAAAAAACGCTGTGTGAAACCACCTCAAAGCTACCTGGGTTCGAGCCCCGATGTTTCTCTGCTGAGGTCCTAACATCTTCTCAGGACCTTGTCTTATGACATATAAACTGACAGGCTCCTGTCAGACCTCTGCGACAAGCAGCTGCTTGAGGGGGATGTTTTACTGATTGCTTTCCGAATTTTTTTCTTCCATTTCATGGGTAGCAATCGAAAGGAATTTTGCTTTCAGTCCCAGTGAAATATTTTAAAGAACAGAGTAAGTTTAAGTAACTTTGTTTGCATTATGCATTAAAGGAAATAAAAAAGAGCAACCGAAGCTAACGAGCTGCGAATTTCTGCAGTTACTTCTTTCAAAATGATTGAAACATTTACATAATCTACGGTTTTATAGAAATACATTTTCGCAATAAAAACCAGTTATTGATTTGGGTTTGTCAGGTTTAGAGATTCGATAGATAAATAAAATTTTTATTGATATATGAAAAACCAGCAGCGTTTTTCTCGCAATCTCACATTTTAGTCACCTTATAGTTAGTACTTAGCTTAGAGTGTTTTTGAAATCCATTATTCTTCAGTGCATTAATTCATTTCAATTTCTAAATGCAAATGTTTATTGTAGGAACGAAGACGTTTTGAATTCTTCTAGAGAACGAGACAGGTAGAGGGAAAAATATTCCATGCAGTTCTACTCTTAAAATCTCTGGAATTTATTGCAAAAGTTTAATTATGAGCTATTCTTCCCAAATAACAATTAAAACTTTTCCATTTTACCTATTTCGAGGCAAAATTTTGAAAAGTACCTTTGAATTGATATTAGACGTTAATCTTCTACTTCTACATTATTTAGCAAACTCTGTTTTCGTTGCCAGATCTCGCTAACATGTTATGCAGACGATAATTCATTAATTTTAATTAGAAGAGCTTCGTCTGATCGGTATTTTATTGCAGAGAGTGGGATAAATGGCAAGGTTACAAGGACCCCTAGGGCTAAAATAATAACTTAACCCTAGGGGACAGGTATAACTCCTGTACACGAGGTTAGAGAAGCGATATTGATATTTCAAGAAAAAAATTAAATTGAATTTCACATTTGAAGAATGATAGCACGATTTTAATACTTGATCATTTCCTCCATTTGAAATTATTTTTGTTGAATCAACTTCTGTAAGTAAAACAAGCAGGAAAAACACTTAAAATAGGCCAAAGTTAAATATTAGAAATTTTTAAAATCATTAAATACTAAATTATTAATAAATAAACCGTTTAACGACTTTTTTTCAGTAAATGATTAGATACCAATTTATGATGCAAACCATTAATAGCTAATTCTAACAGAATATAAATTATAATATTAATATAATTGAATAATAATAAGTAATTACAGAAGGATTTAAAACTAATTTCCATCTGTACACCAATGACTTGATTTTACATTAAGACTCTATGGAAGCTGAACTACCTGTACATCGTTTAGAAAAGTCTGTTTTCGTTGCCAGATCTCGCCAACAAACTATGAAGATGAAAATTCATTTATTTTATTCCAGAAGCCGTTCTTTCCTCTGATCATTTGAAAATAATTGCCCTTAGAGTTCAAAATACTGATGGATTCAGTGATTGCCCACAACTTGAAAGTTTTAAAGGGGGGCTTTAAAACAATTTTTTTTATTTACAAGAGTTTAAAAAAACTTCTATTAAGAATATTTTGAAGATCTGCGTCATATCATAGAGAGCAAAGATACCTCGTTTGGATTATTTTAGTAAATAAGAGGTAAAAAATACTTAACTAGAAAAATAATTTATATTTATAAAATAGATATTAAAAATAATAATAGTTAAACGAACAAAGGAAGTTGTGTTGTTTTGCCCGTGAGGACATGTTTTATACACAATGGGCTAAATGGCCAGGTCACAAGCACCCCGAGAGCTTAAAGAAGTTTGGGGAAAAGGGACCCACTGGACAACTGTTGGGAGACAGATGGTAGTCTCTTATCAAAACCATCCAGCGTGTTGTTTAATGTGTACAGTCATTCAGAAATATATCCGAACCCTATGGTTGATTACAGAATAGAGAAAAAATATCCGGTAACGTTTTTTTTAGAAATTAGGGATGCGGCAACTTTGATCTGGGACGTGATTCTGGCAACCTTCGTGTCACGTGACACGAAGATCACTAATTTCTAAAAAAATCGCTAAATAGTTTTTCTGAATTCTGTAATCAACCGTAGTTTTCGGATACTTTTTCGAGAGACTGTACTCGAAACCTCGGATTCCTATTATAGTAAGGCTCCGTAATCCGACCTGCAGAATCGGTGACATTTCTCCCTCCGTCAGTAGAGGGACACCGATGGGCTTGCAAAGTGGACGTTAAAGAACGCGGTGGATGGCCGCGACTACAGATATATGTTTTCCTTCCCCGAACCTTTTCTGCTATTCCTTGTGGCCTGGTTATTTAGCCCATTGTGTGCATAAAAAATGCGAGTATAAAAGCCTCATCTTCTCACGTATACCAATAATACATATTTATATATGGTGAATGTTTGATTAACACAGGAATTGCGGTGTCCATCGAATTCATAAGCCTTTTCACTCTGTGGCAGAAACGGAGCATTCCATTCCTTTTTTTTTTAGGATCTTCATATAGATAGATACCAAAAAAACTTAATATTTAAAATCGGCGAAGAAATGGAGTCTCGTAAATGGATCCCCGCGATTACGGAAATGTGTGGATGTTGGGTAAAAGTCACAAAAGGAAGACGGTACAAAGAATCAAAAGTCGCAAAAATTCACTCTGTTGCAGAATCCATAAAAAAGCTAGGGGGCTTTTGTTTTTTTGGTAATTCGCACCACTGCTTGATTCTTGATGACAGACTGGAGAGGCACTTTCAACATTTATTATGATTGTACGGGTGCGTATCGGGTGCACAGCGACTTTTTCATCACCCTGTATAATGACGTTTTTTGGTTTTCGACTCTTTCTGAAGCCTTTTTTTTTAATGTGACTTTAATATCTATATATCTTCGTACTCAGGAGACTTTCTATATATCTTCGTACTCAGGAGACTTGGTACTTCAATGTATTGAATGGCTTTGTTGCCAGATTCCGTGTCAAACTTTTTCCCCCGGCGGAATGGAAATTTTAGAATTTCCGAACAAAACAATTTTTGAACAACCCAACGTTAAAGAACACACTGGATGGCCTTGACGGGAGCCTACCATCTGTCTCCCATCAGCTTTTCCAGTGGGTCCTCAACCTTCTCCGAGCCTTCGGGGTACTTGTGACCTGGCCATTTAGCCCATGGTGTGCAAAAAAGTGCCGCTCAATGTTAAAACAATCGAAATGCACTTACGATTGGTTTACTGAGTACTACTCCTTAACAGAGATTCAGAAGATGTTTATGTGGGTGTTGTAATGAAACGATTAAATGCAGTGTTGCCAACCTCGAAAGACGAAATGATGCCTAAGCTTCAGAATATGACGGCAACGGATTAGGCAGCGATTTTTGTTTCAACGTAGGATTGATTGCTTGTTTTACCTCTGAGCGCCACAGTTTTGCACACCATGGGCGAAATGGCCAGGTCACATGGTACCCTAAGGCTCAGAGAAGGTTAGGTGACCCACTGGAAAACCTGTTGGGAGACAGATGGTAGCCTCCCGTCAAGGCCATCCAGCGCGTTCTTTAACGTTGGGTTGTTTTACCTCTGAGCGGCACTTTTTTGCACACCATGGGCTAAATGGCCAGGTCACATGAACCCCTAATGCTCAGAGAAGGTTAGGTGACCCACTGGAAAACCTGTTGGGAGACAGATGGTAACCTCCCGTCAAGGGTAGCCAGTGTGTTCTTTAACGTTGGGTTGTTTTACCTCTGAACGGCACTTTTTTGCACACCATGGGCTAAATGGCCACGTCACATGGACCCCTAAGGCTCAGAGAAGGTTGGGGGACCCACTGGAAAACGTGTTGGGAGACAGATGGTAGCCTCCCGTCAAGGGTATCCAGTGTGTTCTTTAACGTTGGGTTGTTTTACCTCTGAGCGGCACTTTTTTGCACAACATGGGCTAAATGGCCAGGTCACATGGACCCCTAAGGCTCAGAGAAAGTTGGGGGACCCATTGGAAAACCTGTTGGGAGACAGATGGTAGCCTCCCGTCAAAGCCATCAAGTGTGTTCTTTAACGTTGGGTTGTTTTACCTCTGAGCGGCACTTTTTTGCACACCATGGGCTAAATGGCCAGATCAAATGGACCTCTAAGGCTCAGAGAAGGTTGGCGGACCCACTGGAAAACCTGTTGGGAGACAGATGTTAGCCTCCCGTCAAGGATATCCAGTGTGTTCTTTAACGTTGGGTTGTTTTACCTCTGAGCGGCACTTTTTTGCACACCATGGGCTAAATGGACAGGTCACATGGACCCCTTAGGTTCAGAAAAGTTTAGGGGACCCACTAGAAAACCTGTTGGGAGACAGATGGTAGCCTCCCATCAAGGCCATCCAGTGTGTTCTTTAAAGTTGGGTTATTTTACTCCCGTCAAGATCATCCAAAGTGTTCTTTAACGTTGGGTTATTTTACCTCTGAGCTGCACCTTTTTGCACCCCATGGGCTAAATGGCCAGGTCACATGGACCCCGAAATCTAAGAGAAGGTTAGGGGACTCACTGGAAACCCTGTTGGGAGACAGATGGTAGCCTCCCATCAAGGCCATCCAGAGTGTTCTTTAAAGTTGGGTTGTTTTACCTCTGAGCTGCATATTTTAGACACCATGGGCTAAATGGCCAGGTCACATAGACACCGAAGGCTAACACATGGTTAGGGGACCCACTGGAAAACCTGTTTGGAGACAGATGGTAGCCTCCCGTCAAGGCCATCCATTGTGTTCTTTATCGTTGGGTTGTTTTACCTCTGAGTGGCACTTTATTGCACACCATGGGCTAAATGGCCAGGTCACATGGACCCCTTAGGTTCAGAAAAGGTTAGGGGACTCACTAGAAAACCTGTTGGGAGACAGATGGTAGCCTCCCGTCAAGGCCATCCAAAGTGTTCTTTAACGTTTGG
Organism: Ryuthela nishihirai; assembly: GCA_038380435.1. NCBI lineage: Eukaryota > Metazoa > Arthropoda > Arachnida > Araneae > Heptathelidae > Ryuthela > Ryuthela nishihirai. The sequence continues at coordinate 52,520 of JAWZYU010000678.1, forward strand.
TTGTTTTACCTCTGAGCGGCACTTTTTTGCACCCCATGGGCTAAATGGCCAGGTCACATGGACCCCGAAGGCTAACACAAAGTTATTGGACCCGCTGGAAAACCTGTTGGGAGAGAGATGATAGCGTCCCGTCAAGGCCATCCAGCGTGTTCTTTAACGTTGGGTTGTTTTACCTCTGACGGCACTTTTTTTGCACACCATGGGCTAAATGGCCAGGTCACATGGACCCCTAAGGCTCAGAGAAGGTTAGGGGACCCACTGGAAAACCTGTTGGGAAACAGATGATAGCCTCCCGTCATGGCCATCCAGTGTGTTCTTTAACGTTGGGTTGTTTTACCTCTGAGCGGCAGTTTTTTGCACACCATAAACTAAATGGCCAGGTCACATGGACCCCGAAGGCTAAGACTAGGTTAGGGGACCCACTGGAAAACCTGTTCGGAGACAGATGGTAGCCTCCCGTCAAGGCCATCAAATGTGTTCTTTAACGTTGTGTTGTTTTACCTCTGAGCAGCACTTTCTCGCACACAATGGGCTAAATGGCCAGGTCACATGGACTCCTAAAGCTCAGAGAAGGTTCGGGGACCCACTGGAACAGTTGTTGGGAATCAGATGGTAGTCTCCGGTCAAGGCCATCCAGTTTGTTCTTTGACGTTGGGTTGTTTTACCTCTGAGCGGCACTTTTTTGCACACCATGGGCTAAATGGCCAGGTCACATTGACCTCTGAGGCTCAGAGAACGTTAGGGGACCCACTGGAAAAGCTGTTGGGAGACAGATGCTAACCTCCCGTCCAGCTGGGTTGTTTTACCACTGAGAGACTTTTTTTGCACACAATGGGCTAAATGGCCAGGTCAGAAGCACCCCGAAGACTAGATTGGGGAGGACCCACTGTAATGGCTGTTGAGAGACAGATGGTAGCCATCCAGCGTGTTCTTTAATGTGTGCACGAGGTCACAGCTTAACGTTCCATCCCATGAACGGTGGCTCTCCCAAGACTATCCGTATAACCTACCGAAAAAAAAAACGGATTTAAAAAAAACATCAGAAAAAGACATTTTACTCAGAAAAGTAAAAAAAAAAAATGACCCTTTCTACTATCCAAGGTAGAGTCACGTGACCTAAAGATTCATACTCCAGAGATTCATCACTTGGCCTCCGCTCATCAGGGGCGTGTCATGATAATTCGGAGCACCGAGTCACGTGATCCGAAGATTCACACTCCAGAGATTCATCACTAGACGGATTCGTTCGCTCATTAATGGCGTTTTAAATAATGCGGCAGGCGGTGTATTGAATATCGAGATACATTAAGAATACTCGAAAAAGGCGATTCGGAAAAAGTACAATGTACCGGCTATTACAATTCCGTAATAGCCGATACGCCATACCTTTCCTAAGGGCCACATCTTCGTACCAGCGCCCGCCAGTGTTGCCTACGATGGATCCCAGGCTACCAAATGCACAGGCCCTGCGCAGGCACCACTGGTTACTTCGGGGGCTAGCTCATCACGGCGTGTGGACGGACCGTGATGATCGCGCATCCTCTCTACCCCCCCAAACACGAGTTGCTCCGCTGTTTTCCACCAGACTACGGCGTCGTGGTTTCGAACCAAACGGCTCGTGGAGGAGAGTCTTCGAAATGGGCTCCATAGCCAATTTGCTTATATAGTAGGTCTTCAGGGCATTTATTAATTAGCGTTAGGTAATATTTTGAAAGTTGCGTCATAAAAAATGAGGAATCTGGCAACGCAAAGAATCTGACCAAGGGTCATCTGTTAGAGGTCACCGAAATCTAATTATGGAAGAAATTCCATAAAGATGCATGTAACGTGGGTTAAAAGATAGGTCATCCGTAACCTGGCCCGCTTATATCTGGTAAGACATTTAGTTTCATTTAAATTTATGTGTACACTATATTCTGCATTAATCCATTCTCAATTAACATATGGTATAAAATCTTGGGGAGGAATGCATTTCAATAATTTTAAACAACTTTTAGTGCTGCAAAAGAGATTTATTCGCTTATTAACTAAAAGCCCATAAACGGAACTTTTATTACCTTTGTTTCGAGAAGCAGGAATTTTGCCTTTACGCCATGATTATTTTTTCGAAATAATTGAATACTTTTACTTTAGAAATGATAGCATTAAAACTGATACGAATAATTACCAATTACGACGAGATAAAAACATAAATTATGGAATTCCTGCATTACATAAGGAAATTTTTAGGCACTATTATTTGTATTTAGCACCGAAATTTCTTTCCTCTCTCCCAGTCAGCATGAAAAATATCACGAACTATCATTTGTTTTCTAAAGTTCTCAAGAAATACATTTTGAAACTGGATGATGTGGAAACGTTTTTGCATTAATCTACTACAACTGTTTATATGTAACATGGATATTGAATGTTTCTGACTTTCTGACTTTCACACTTCTGGATTACTAAAAATTTTTTGTTTTGAGTTGATTTCGTTTTTTTGTGTATTATTCAATGTGACGACTGATGTTTTCAATTGAAATTGTTCCTATATGGAGATCTCACGAACGAGCGTGCTATTGTGAGACCTCAACAGTTTTTGTATACTGTAAAACATTATCTGATATAAAAATTATCTATCTTATCTAGATAGGTCAAGTAGGTTTTTTTTAAAAGGTATTCAAAATTCCCATAGAAATAACATGAAGGAAACCACCTCAAATTTTTTAGAAACCAAAACCGAGGAAGAACAACATTTCAAAGTGAAACATGAAACCTGTTAAATGAGGTTCTGAAAGATTTGAATTATGGGTTATAAAGATGGCCTCGAGCAAATGAGATTTCTTGGTAATTTTAAAGTATAGGGAAAAACTGGATCGAAAACCTAATGTTATCCTACGGACATTAGTCGTAGACAAAAATCTTTATAACGCTCGAACCGTTCGAGATAGCGGGTTCGGACTACGTGATTCGGGATCTACGTCAAATTATTTCACTCCCATATCGAGCACGACTCTAAACTCAATGTTTAAAAAGTTTAAAATGATTTTTAAACTGTTAAAATCTCGAAAACCGCACGTCCCGGGTCGAATCCGGTTTCGGAATCGGATGCGTCTCGACGAGACGTTTCAGAAAAGGGGTCACACGATAGAGCTACCTCTAATATTTAAGAAGTTAGCATCAGCCATTCAGCATTTCAAACTACTGGAGTCCCATTGCTTCTACCTGGTAGAGGTACATTTAAAGTTCTCGCCCTTTTTCAAGGTAAAGGCATTCCTATGACGTATAATTTTCAACCAATGAGATTAACTGGACGGATTCGTTCTCACTGGGCTTAAAAAAACGAGTGACGTTTCACGATAATTCGGAACACGGATTATTTTCTTACTAGGAGGACTGAAGGGATAGAGATGTTATCCCTAACGAGATAGATAAATAAATATTTTTAACCAATCACAGCTCAGGAAGCTGATTAAGAAAGGGTTAAAATGGCTCCTAACTGTCAGTGACTTACTACTAGTATTTCCTATGCCTCAGAATAGGGAATCATGGTAGTCACCAAATGGACTAATTAAAGTATTTAAATATATTTTTAACTTTAAATCTTAAATATTTAAAAAAGATAACTGAATAATTATTTTTAAACAATCACATTTAAACCTTCAGATGCCAACGGATTCTATTGGATACTTCATTTCAGCTCCGAACTACTCTATTCTGCAGTCTGCAACATACGAAGTACATTGCACATGAGATCTGCGCATATCTAGGACGTTTACACATGAATTGTCATATAAGTACATATCTATGACGTCACATATTAATAACCAATCATTTCAAACCTTAACGATGACATCAGGATATAGTTATCCCAATATGTATCCTATGATAATACATATGCGCACTCAATATGAGCATTTCAATCTTCTTATAAATATACAAGGACAGCCTTATGACGTCACAATTTATTAGCCAATCAGTTTTGTCACGTGATTTCAATTAACCAATCAATTCAAACCTTAATCATTGTATATTTATCCTATTGCTTTGGTATACGGACAGTAAAAATTCATCCGCCCTGCGATGGCACCATGCTTTCTCTACGGAGTTCCTCAATTGAACTCCTCACATGTTAACCTATGGGTAATCTGGGTCAAACAGTCACTAAGTCTAGCCACTATATTAATGAATTAATTAATTAATTATTTATTTTCCTACTACTCTTATTCTGCGGTATAGGGATATGGCATTCTTCATGTCTTTACAAACATGGATGCTTACAGGTAGACAGGGATGTAAGTAGGATGAGACTTCTTTTAACCAATTCTGGGACGTTTTTAATAATAATTTCACTTTTTTCTCTTTTATCCCATACTCCGCAAAGGATCGATACACTTTTTAAATACTTTCAATGGAGTGAAAGGACTTTTTTATTACATTTTAATTTCACTAAGCCTAATCTCATACTATTAACATACGGATGAGCTATATCTCAACTTCTAATCACTCTTTTCACCTTTCTTCATAGTTTTCAATCCTCTTTCATTCTATACATAGGGCAAGCCTCAAAACCCTCCACAGAGTGAAGCCACAGGGCCCGTGCAAAATAGTCCCCAACTCACAAGGGGAAGACTTGCCGCAAAGCCCCTTGCAACGGGAAACCGCAGGGCCCTCATGTAAAAAGCCCCCAATCCGCGAGAGACGCACGCCCCGAAAAGCCTAGAACCCGCATTATATTAGACTTAATACGGTTGATTACAGAATTCAGAAAAAATATCTGGCAAAGATTTTTTTTTTTACAAATTAGCGATCTGGCAACCTTCGTGTACAATACATGTACAGTTGCTCAAAAAATATCCGAACACTACGATTGATTACAGAATTCAAAAAAATATATCTGGCAACGATTTTTTTTTACAAATTAGTGATCTAGCAACCTTCGTGTACAATGCATGTACAGTTGCTCAAAAAAATATCCGAACATTATGGTTGATTACAGAATTCAGAAGAAATATCTGGCAACGATTTTTTTACAAATTAGCGATCTGGCAACCTTCGTGTACAATACATATACAATTGCTCAAAAAATATCCGAACACTGCGATTGATTACAGAATTCAGAAAATATATCTGGCAACAATTTTTTTTTACAAATTAGTGATCTGGCAACCTTCGTGTACAATACATGTACAGTCACTCAAAAAAGTATCCGAACACTATGGTTGATTGCAGAATTCAGAAAAAATATCTGGCAACGATTTTTATAGAAATTAATGATCTGGCAACCTTTGTGTCACGTGACACGAAGGTTGTCAGATCACTAATTTCTATAAAAATCGTTGCCAGATATTTTTTCTGAATTCTGTAATCAACCATAGTGTTCGGATACTTTTTTGAGCGACTGTACAGTTGCCCAAAAAATATCAAAAAATATATTTTTGCACACCATGGGCTAAATGGCCAGGTCACGTGGACCCCCTAAGGCTTAGAGAAGGTTAGGGGACCCACTGGAAAACCTGTTGGGAGACAGATGGTATCCTGCCGTCAAGGCCATCCAGTGTGTTCTTTAACGTTGCGTTGTTTTACCTCTAAACGGAAATTTTTTGCACACCATGGCAAATTTTCAGAAAAAAGAGGATCTGGCAACGATGTTTCTAGAAATGAGCGATCTGGCAACCTTCGTGTACATCGCTCAAACGAATATTCGAACACTATATTTCAGAAAGAGTATCTGGCATCGAAGTTTTTAGAAATTAGGGATCTGGCCACCTTCGTGTAAAGTCGCTCAAACAAATATTCGAAAACTATATTTCAGAAAGAGTATATGGCAACGACGTTTTTAGAAATCAGGGATCTAGCAACCTCCGTGTACAGTCGCTCCAACAATTATTCGAATACTATACTTGATTTCAGAAAGAGTATCTGGCAACGACGTTTTTAGAAATCAGGGATCTGGCAACCTCCGTGTACAGTCGCTCAAACAAATATTCGAACACTATACTTGATTTCAGAAAGAGTATCTGGCAACGACGTTTTTAGAAATCAGGGATCTGGCAACCTTGGTGTACAGTCGCTCAAATATTCGAACACTACAGTTGATTTCAGAAAGAGTATTTGGCAACGACGTTTTTAGAAATTAGGGATCTGGCAACCTTCGTGTACAGTAGCTTAAACAGATATTCGAACACTATAGTTGTTTTCAGGAAGAGTATCTGGCAACGACGTTTTCAGAAAATAGTGATCTGGTAACGACGTTTTTAGAAAAAAGGGATCTGGCATCTTTCGTGTACTGTCGCTCAAACAAATATTCGGACACTATAGTTGATTTCAGAAAGAGTATCTGGCAACGACGTTTTTAGAAATTAGGGATCTGGCAACCTTCGTGTACAGTCGCTCAAACAAATATTCGAACGCTATAGTTGATTTCAGAAAGAGCATTCTGGCAACGACGATTTTAGAAATCAGGGATCTGGAAACCTTCGTGTAACGTCGCTCAAACAAATATTACAACACTATGGTTGATTAGAGAATTCAGAAAAAATATTTGGCAACGATTTTTTAGAAACTGGCGATCTGGCAACCTTCGTGTACTGTACACGAAGGTTGTCAGATCACTAATTTCTAAAAAAAAAATCGTTGCCGGATATTTTTTCTCTATTCTGTAATCAACCATAATGTTCGGATACTTTTTTGACTGACTGTACACATTAAACAACACTCTGGATGATTTTGATAAGAGACTACCATCTGTCTCCCAACAGTTGTCCAGTGAGTCCCTTTTCCCCAAACTTCTTTAAGCTCTCGGGTGCTTTTGACCTGGCCATTTAGCCCATTGTGTACAAAACATGTCCTCACAGGTAAAACAACCCAACTCCCTTTGTTTGTTTAACTATTATTCATTTTTAATCTCTATTTTATAAATATAAATTATTTTTCTAGTTAAGGATTTTTTTACCTCTTATTTACTAAAATAATCCAAACGAGGTATCTTTGCTCTCTATGATATGACGCAGATCTTCAGAATATTGTTAATAGAAAATCTTTTTTAAATTCTTGTAAATAAAAAAAAAATATTTTAAATCCCCCGTTTAAAACTTTCAAGCTGTGGGCAATCGCTGAATCCATCAGTATTTTGAACTCTATGGGCAATTATTTTCAAATGATCAAACGAAAGAACGGCTTCTGGAATAAAATAAACGAATTTTGATCTGCATAGTTTGTTGTCGAGATCTGGCTACGAAAACAGACTTTTCTAAACGATGTACAGGTAGTTCAGCTTCCATAGAGTCTTAATGTAAAATCAAGTCATTGGTGTACAGATGGAAATTAGTTTTAAATCCTTCCGTAATTACTTATTATTATTCAGTTTTATTAATATTATAATTTATATTCTGTTAGAATTAGCTATTAATGGTTTTCATCATAAATTGGTATCTAATCATTTATTGAAAAAAAAATCATGAAACGGTTTATATATTAATAATTTAGTATTTAATGATTTTAAAAATTTCTAATATTTAACTTTGGCCTATTTTAAGTGTTTTTTCAGGTTGTTTTACTTATAGATGTTGATTCAACAAAAATAATTTCAAATGGAGGAAATGATCAATTATTAAAATCGTGCTATCATTCTTCAAATGTGAAAATCAATTTCTCTTCTCTTGCCTCGTGTACAGGAGTTATACCTGTCCCCTAGGGTTAAGTTATTATCTTAGCCCTAGGGGACCTTGTAACCTGGCCATTTATCCCATTCTCTGCAATAAAATACCGATCAGACGAAGCTCTTCTAATTAAAGTTAATGAATTATCGTCTGCATAATATGATAGCGAGATCTGGCAACGAAAACAGAGTTTGCTAAATAATGTAGAAGTAGAAGATTAACGTCTAATGTCAATTCGAACGTACTTTTCAAAATTTTGCCTCCAAATAAGTAAATTGGAAAAGTTTTAATTGTTATTTGGGAAGAATAACTCATAATTAAACTTTTGCAATAAATTCCAGAGATATTAAGAGTAGAAATGCATGGAATATTTTTTCCTCTACCTGTCTCGTTCTCTAGAAGTATTCAAACGCCTTCGTTCCTACAATAAACATTTCCATTTAGAAATTGAAATGAATTAATGCACTGAATAATAATGGATTTCAAAAACACTCTAAGCTAAGTATTAACTATAAGGTGACTAAAATGTGAGGTTGCGAGAAAAACACTGCTGGTTTTTCATTTATCAATAAAACTTTTTTTTTTTTATTTATCTACCTAATCTCTAAACCTGACAAAACCAAAAATCTTAAAAAAAACAAATTCTGAGTTCTGTAATCAATCGCAGTGTGTGGATATGTTTTGAGCAACTGTACATGTATTGTAGACGAAGGTTGCCAGATCACTAATTTGTAAAAAAAAATCGTTGCCAGATATATCTTCTGAATTTTGTAATCAACCGTAGTGTTCGGATACTTTTTTGAGCGACTGTACATGAAGGCGACTGTACTCGAACCTGGGAAATGCAGATTACGAGCCTAGCACGCTACCGACTGAGCCCCCCCCCCCCCCCCCCCGATGAGTAAGTCTAACAGAGTGCGGGTTCTAGGCTTTTCGGGGCGTGCGTCTCTCGCGGGTTGGGGGCTTTTTATATGTGGGCCCTGCGGTTTCCCGTTGCAAGGGTCTTTGCGGCAAGTCTTCCCCTTGTGAGTTGGGGACTATTTTGCACGGGCCCAGTGGCTTCACTCTGTGGAGGGTTTTGAGGCTTGCCCTATGTATAGAATGAAAGAAGATTGAAAACTATGAAGAAAGGTGAAAAGAGATTTAGAAGTTGAGATACAGCTCATCCCTATGTTAATAGTATGAGATTAGGCTTAGAAAAATTAAAATGTAATAAAGAAGTCCTTTCACTCCATTGAAAGTATTTAAAAAGTGTATCGATCATTTGCGGAGTATGGGATAAAAGAGAAAAGAGTGAAATTATTATAAAGAAACCGCTCCAGAATTGGTTAAAAGAAGTCTCATCCTACTTACATCCTTGTCTACCTGTAAGCATCCATGTTTTTAAAGACATGAAGAATGCCATATCCCTATACTGCATAATAAGAGTAGTAGAAAAATAAATAATTAATTCATTCATTAATTTAGTGGCTAGACTTAGTGACTGTTTGACCCAGATTACCCATAGGTTAACATGTGAGGAGTTCAATTGAGGAGCTCCTTAGAGAAAGCATGGTGCCATCGCAGGGGTGGGTGAATTTTGACTGTTCGTATACCAAAGCATTAGGATAAATACACTATGATTAAGGTTTGAATTGATTGGTTAATTGAAATCACGTGACAAAGCTGATTCGCTGATAAATTGTGACATCATAAGGCTGTCCATGTATACGTATAAGGAGATTAAAATGCTCATATTGAGTGCGCCTATGTATTATCATAGGATACATATTGGGATAACTATATCCTGATGTCATCGTTAAGGTTTGAAATGATTGGTTATTAATATGTGACGTCATAGATATGTCCTTATATGATAATTCATGTGTAAAGGTCCTAGGTATGCGCAGATCTCATGTGCAATGTACTTCGTATGTTGCAGACTGCAGAATAGAGTAGTCCCGAGCTGAAATAAAGTATCCAATAGAATCCGTTGGCATCTGAAAGTTTAAATGTGATTGGTTAAAAATAATTATTCAATTATCTTTTTTAAATATGGAAGATATAAAGTTAAAAATATATTTAAATACTTTAATTCGTCCATTTGGTGACTCCCATGATTCCCTATTCTGAGGCATAGGAAATACTAATAGTAAGTCACTGACAGTTAGGAGCCATTTTAACCCTTTCTTAATCAGCTTCCTGAGCTGTGATTGGTTAAAAATATTTATTTATCTATCTCGTTAGGGATAAAATCTCTATCCCTTCAGTCCTCCTAGTAACAAAAGAATCCGTGATCCGAATTATCATGAAAAGCCCCTCATTTTTTTAAGCCCAGTGAGAACGAATCCGTCCAGTTAATTTCATTGGTTGAAAATTATAAGTGCGTTCTTATCATAGGAATTCCTTTACATTGAAAAAAGGGAGCACATTTTAAATCCTTCATGTTATTTCTATGGGAATTTTGAATGCCTTTTAAAAAAAACCTACTTGACCTATCTAGATAAGATAGATAATTTTTATTTCACATAATGTTTTACAGTATACAAAAACTGTTGAGGTCTCACAAGAGCAGGCTCGTTCGTGAGATCTCCATAAATAAAAAAATAAAATAAATACCCCCTCAAGCAGCTGCTTGCTACAGAGTTCTGACAGGAGCCTGTCAGTTTATATGCCAGAGTAGATCTGTGAGGATGGCAGGACCTCAGCACTAAAACGACACATACATCCATGCCTTATCCGGGGCTCGAACCCAGGTCCCTTAGATCAGTAGCCAAGCGCGCTAACCACTCGGCCATGGGACGGCAGCATTAGCGCTTGTGCACCTATCGATTTGATAGTTCATTTGTTGGTCTGGATCATTCCATGCAATGGGAAATTTCCTATCTCCTTTCGCATTTGGCACACAAAATCTGGAATTTTCTCTACTTTGTATTTTTCTCTACTTTCTCTACTACATACCCTGTGCACGGTAAAGAACACGCTTGATGGCCTTGACGGGAGTCTACCATCTGTCTCCCAACAGCTGTTCCAGTGGGTCCCCTCCCCCAACCTTCTCTAAGCCTTCAGGATCCTTGTGACCTGGCCATTTAGCCCATTGTGTGAAAAAAGGGCCACTCGGGGGTAAAACAATCCAACGTTAGAGAACAGGCTGGATGGCCTTGACGGGAGGCTACCATCTGTCTCCCAACATCTGTTCCAGTGGATCCCTTCCCCAGGTCACATGGACTCCGAAGGCTCAAAGAATGTTGGGGGAGGGGACCCACTGGAACAGCTGTTGGGAGACAGATGATAGCCTGCCCGTCAAGGCCATCCACGTGTTCTTTAACGTGCACAGGGTATGGCTCTCCTTACATGGAACCACGGCTTAACGTCCCATCCGACGGACTGCGGTCTTTCCAAGCCCATCGGTGTCCTTTACTGACCATGGACAAGGCGGGGAATTTTGTGGAGATAAATCTCAATGCTGACCCAGCTGGAACTCGAACCTGGGAACTGCAGATTACGAGTCTGGTGCGCTACCGACTGAGCCACACATTTTAATATATCTAAGAGTGATAATTTTTCTGCTTCTTCTTCATAACTGAATGCAACATCTTGTTTGAAATATTCTTATTAAAAAATAGATAATTTTTGGGTTATATTTCTTTAATGATCCCAAGTTAGCAAACGCACATTGGTCCTTGGCACATTAGAAAACACAATTGCGGGTGCACAATATCAGACAGTTTGAAAACCACTGATCAAAAATATTTAATTATTTCTCATGGATACCACCTGCATTTCAATACGACATAGAATGTTGGGTTAGAATTCATGTCTCGGTTTTTAAACCTCTGGGATATCTGCAAAACAAAATTATTAAATTAATTGCAATCGTTACACGGGGCGGGGGTGGCTCAGTCGCGTCAGGCTCGTAATCTGTAGTTCCCAGGTTCGAGTCCCAGCTGGGTCAGCGTTGAGATTTATCTCCGCAAAATTCCCCACCCTGCCCACGGTCAGTAGGGGACACTGATGGGCTTGGAAAGGCCACCGTCCGTCGGATGGGGCCCCCGTGTGCAGGAGAGCCATACCCTGTGAACGTTAAAGAACACGCTGGATGGCCTTGACGGGAGGCTACCATCTGTTTCCCAACAGCTGTTCTAGTCGGTCTCCTCCCCCAACCTTCGAGGTCCTTGTGACCTGGCCATTTAGCCCATGGTGTGCAAAAAAGGGCCGCTCAGAGGTAAAACCGACCCAACCATATCTGAGCCCTTGGGGTCCATGTGACCTGACCATTTAGCCCATGGTGTGCAAAAAAGGGCCGCTCAGAGGTAAAACCGACCCAACCATATCTGAGCCCTTGGGGTCCATGTGACCTGGCCATTTAGCCCATGGTGTGCAAAAAAGGGTCGCTCAGATATAAAACCGACCCAACAATATTTGAGCCCTTGGGGCCCATGTGACCTGGCCATTTAGCCCATGGTGTGGAAAAAAGGGCCGCTCAGAGGTAAAACCGACCCAAACATATCTGAGCCCTTGGGGTCCATGTGACCTGGACATTTAGCCCATGGTGTGCAAAAAAGCGCCGCTCAGAGGTAAAACCAACCCAACCATATCTGAACCCTTTGGGTCCATGTGACCTGGCCATTTAGCCCATGGTGTGCAAAAAAGCGCCGCTCAGAGGTAAAACCAACCCAACCATATCTGAACCCTTTGGGTCCATGTGACATGGCCATTTAGCCCATGGTGTGCAAAAAAGTCCCGCTCAGAGGTAAAACAACCGACCCATCCCTAGAGCCCCTGGGGTCCATGTTACCTGGCCATTTAGCCCATGGTGTGCAAAAAAGGGCCGCTCACAGATAAAACAACCCATCCGTTTTCTCGTATCCTTCGAACGCGATGGAGAAACGATCATTTATATGTGTAATGGATATAAAAATTATACCCCTTCGCCCTCCTAAACAAGGTCAAATATGAACATATCAAATGAAACCTTCTGACGTGGAGAATCTCATTCGCAACCTGGAACAATTACATTATGCTCAATTTGGATTACCCGTCAGACCTAAATAAAATCCTCATATAAAACTAGAATATTAGTATTTAGTAATCATATTCGAAGATATTAAAATGATATGCCGACCAAATTTAAAGAACATGACAGCAGTGTAGGTGTTATTCATCAGTTTAATTTGATTCCCAATACATCATTTTTCTTCTGGCTTGTTGTAGACAAATGTCAGACAGCATTTCCCACAGTACTGCCTGTCAAAGTGCGACGCCATGAACACTCCGGCACCGCATTCTTCATTCGGGCATTCACGACGCAGCCGGGTGATCTTGCCGTTCTCATCAACCTACAGAAAAAGAGAAAAGGAATTCAACACTCACAAACTTTAATTAGGTGGGATTGATTTCAACTGAAAATGGGATAAATTATAAATCCTGAATTTGCTGTACTGGTGGGATTCTGTGGAGGGAAAATCTTCCGCTGTGTTTTCTGTTTGTTTGTGGGTTGACAGCCCCAAGTTAATAAATTCACAGGATATATTTATCAGCTGGTGGATAATCCTGAAAAGAGGTCGTCACAGGCACCTGAACTCTTTGCTTCTATTGGCATCGTCAAATTCTACATTGGAGGAAGTCTTCCAGTGTAGATGGCTTCAGCCTTTAGTGGTGGGGGAACAGGTCTTTTCCCCCATGTCTGCGATTAGGGGGCTGTTTGATATTGTCGGCATTCCCTTTCTCAATAAACATAGTTTCTTTAAACATCCCACTAACCATTTTCTCTCCTTAGGTAGTTGGAATGTGAGGACTCTGCACAGAGCTTTTTCTCTTGATGTCCTCACACAAGAATTCCACCATTATAATTTAGATATTCTTGGCTTGCAAGAGACCAGATGGACAGATAAAGGTCAGATTCCTAAAAATAATCTTAAATTTCTCTTTTCAGGGAGGGACGACAAAAAGCATCACCAAGGCGTGGGTCTGCTTCTCAGCAGACACGTTAATGATGCTCTTCTAGGATATGAGTGCATTAATGAAAGGTTTCTTACAGCAAAATTTCAGTCAAGCGTTAAAGACTTGAATGTTATCTGCTGTTATGTCCCCACTGAGGATGCCGAAACGTCATTTTACCTGCCCCCCCCCCCCCCCCCCCCCGAACACGTCATTTTACCTGTTGATTTTGTCAAATGTTTCAAACAAATTTCTCAAAACTGTCTGGCTTTGTCGAATTCTCCGATTTACTAGGCTTTTTAGAACCGAATGATCCAGTGAAGTGTATGATAACTCAACAAACCACATCATTTTTATCTCATACACAAACACGTCATTTCAACCTAATTCATTTAAATAATTCACAAATTAGTTTAAATCTCATCTGCCAAAAAAAACTTAAATTTATTTTTCACATGCTTAAAACACCCCTGTTTTTTTCTAATTTTCACTTATTTTCGCAAAAATCACAAGAAACATAATTTTTACCTCACCCCACCCCCCATAACGTTTCCCACATATTTTCATAGAATTCTCTGAACCATTTTACTATGCCAGAACTCTCATTTATGCTACTACTTATAAGGTATCCCATGCCTCTGTTCACTTAGAGCTGGCAACCCAGAAGCAAACAGAAAACACAGCAGCAGATTCTCCCTCAACGGAGGCCCACCAGTGCAGCAAGTCAAGGATCCATAATCAAGCTCAAATCCATAAAGAGTAGGCCATATTGAACTGGCAGCCCTCCCCTTCCGTTCCCTTCCAAAATAGAATATCTCTTTTGAAAGGTACTAACGGCCTGCACCACGAGAAGGCGGGGTCGGACATTAGGCGTTAGACCTGGCCGGTTCTGTGCATCATCACTGGTGATTGGTACACAGCTCTCCTTCCAGTTTTTGCCTAGCTATCATTTACAGACCATTCAACTAACACGAATCCTAATCTCTTCATCAGTATGAAATCAAACCATCAAAGGAATATTTTACAATATCGAATATATAAAGAAGAAAGTTTGTTTGTTTGTTTGTCTGTACGCTTATGCACTCAACCACCAGAAGAGCTAGAGACACCAAACTTTGTATGAGAGTTCCCTTCACCCAAGGGAAGAAGCTAGACTATGTGCGAACTTTCTGGGGTCAACCAAAATTGCGGTGGGTTTGAATTTCTCAAAATCCCCGTACACTTAACGTTAACGGTTTGAAGTTACTCAAAGCAACTGTTACCACTAAATTTGAAAAAATTAATACATTTCGTTTCGTTTTGGTTATACTTTAGTTGATTGCCACTGCTGTAAACCCTCCCAACGTTGGGGGGGGGGGGGGGCGGTTATCAAATGCGCCAGGTCATGGTGATGGGAGAAACCAAATTATTTATTTATTTATTTATTTATTTATTTACATTACATCAATGGAAGGTCCTTCCTCAGGCTTAGCCACAAATATGTAAGAAGACAATAACAAAGATTTAGAAAATTATACCAAAGCAAAGTTATTTTTTAAATAACAGATGAACAATATTATTTTTATTTTTATTTTTTTTTTAATTTTGCTCCCAAGTGCAGTCGAGTGAATGAATTCTAAAAGTAATTTAAAAATTTTTTCTCTTTTTGATTCCATCGGGTGATTTAATATGAGATTCTTGGATTTCTAGTTTCTCAAGAGCTGTGAAAAAAGTCTTCCCTTGTTGATCATATTTTTTACAATTTAATAGAATGTGGTTTACGTTTTCTGGAGTTAAACAGATAGAACAGTTTGGAGAATTAATTAGTTTTTGTTTATATTTATTCAGATTTAACATTGCTGTGTTCGTGCGTTGCGAAGCAATATTTTAATTTCCTGACTTGTAAATGGTAAATAGTTAATTTTCGATATATTTTTAGAAATATAAAAACGAAAGTTTTCTTTAAAAAAGGTATTGTTTTGAAAAAAAATTTCTGTAAGATTAAATTCAATATTATTAAGTTCAGATTTAACTGTGTAGTACTGTTTTATGATTTCAAAAATAATCAGACAATTTTCTTTTTTACTAAAAGATGGTAGAGAATTCTGTCAATTTATTTCATATCATTCAGAGAGAATGTCTAGTTCAATGTCGAGTTTTGTTCTGCACTTTTCAGAATATGTGCTTTAATTTGTTTCATAAAGCTTAAATTTTTTTACCAAATTTTTTATAGATGAAAGTTTTTTTCTTTCTTTTCCTAACATTAACCAAGTGTTAAAAAACTAAAAATATTTCTATGAAATAGGCAGAAAAGCTTCATAAGCATGGTAAAGAAAATACACAGTCGTATCAGAATAATATGACCACCTACCATACATATACTATGGTAGGTGGTCATATTATTCTGATACGACTGTGTATATAACATGAAAAATTTATTACGTTTGATAAACGTTTTTATCATAAAATATATTTTCCTCTACAACTTCAGTAGTAACAAAATGCTTTATAAACTCTTTTCAGTATAATTTGCTTTATCCTTTTTGCATTCAGCTTGTTTTCATTTTAAATGCAACAGTTTGATTTTAACACAGTTGGTAGTATATAAAAAATATTTAAATGGTATATCACACATTTATTTGAAATCATTTACATCTTGCTGAAAACGGACTTTGTTCTGATGCTTTTTTCTAAATGTATTTGAAGTGGTTCAGAATATAAATGAAAGCACTTTCTAACTTTTCAACAGTTCATTTACAGTCACATGATCTGTCACTGTGATCCAACAGATAATGTACAGTCGCTCAAAAAAGTATCCGAACGCTATGGTTGCATACAAAATTCAGAAAAAAATCTAGCAACGATTTTTTTTAGAAATTAATGATCTGGCAACCTTCGTGTATGGTACACGAAGGTTGCCAGATCATTAATTTCTAAAAAAAATCGTTGCCAGTTGTTTTTTCTGAACTTTGTATACAACCATAGCGTTCGGATACTTTTTTGACCGACTGTACAATGTAGGCGAAAGCGATTTTATTTCAATAAATATATATGTGTTTGTTATGGTAGATAATAGTTACAACTTAGATTTACAGTAAATAAGAAGTAAAATTCCAAAATTTGAATACTACCTGTAAAAACACAAGAGAAGCTCAAATTTTCTTGAATTAGAAATAATTATCAAATTGACCACTTGTATTTAGCAGTTGTTATTTATTTTTATGAATCCTATTGTTTAGGATGGAGAAAAGGTGCTTTGACATCGTTGCGGGTTATCACATTTGTAGAGAATGGTAATTTGCTGTAGAGTCATGCCTGTTTTGAGGAACTGTAGCTTGTGAACTGCAAGAATATGAAGTACTTAGTTAATTTGAATTTGTTAATAAGTACTGTCGCTCAAAAAAGTATCCGAACACTACGGTTGATAAAAAAATTCAGAAAAAATATCTGGCAACGATTTTTTTAGAAATTAGTGATCTGGCAACCTTCGTGTCACGTGACACGAAGGTTATGTCACTAATTTCTAAAACAATCGTTTGCCAGATATTTTTTCTGAATTTTTTTATCAACCGTAGTGTTCGGATACTTTTTTGAGCTACTGTACTGTTTTTTAAGGTATTTTCATACAACTTGGATGTGTCAGGCTTAGTGCATAGCACAACATTTGTGGTATTATTAATTTCATTTTGTTATTTATACAGTAACATTTTTTTTCCTTAATTAAATTTGAACATTTTTAATCATCACATGCAGCTATGAACTTCTATTAAATATATTTACATCTGTGCACATTTAAGTTATTATATATATATATTCACATTTGTGAACTGTTTATTATTTTGACACTGTGGTATTCTATGCATCCCAACTTAATGAATTATTGAATTTCGTTTTTATGCTATGGTTAGTTCTTGTTTATTCCTACTATTAATGCTGATGTAACTGGTTAAAATCATTTTTTAAATCCCTGTTGGTAGTACTGAAAGAGACCCTACTTAATGTTTTGTTTGCAGAGTCAAAGGCTCATTCATTTTAATTAAAGATGTTAAAAATATCTGAATTTTTGGCTTTTGTATTCAAATCCATCTAAAGCAATAATTTTTAAACTATGGTTCATGAGGTTCAGGCTGAATCTTCGCTTCAGATCTGCATCTGAGATGTTTTTATTACACTTTATTTACACTTCTATGTTAAAGTTAACCTCTATCTTCCTTTTCTGCTAGTTATTTAGTTTCCATTCTTCATCAATGACTATATACAGGTGTAATCAGTTAAACTAAGACCAGGTGGGCTCAGGAAAATATATAACAACCAATAAAGATGCCAAGAATCTTTATTAGCCAAGAACTCATTAAAATGGATATGTGTATTGGCTTCTTCTGCTTATGATGTTCTGTTTCAAGAGTTCACTTGCCTTGAAATGCAGTTATCAGTGTGAGGATGGGAGAGATAAGGCAATGGACAAGTTGGGAAAACCCATCTTTTACTATACATTAAATTTCCTATATTTACCTTTTTGTTATTCCATCACTTTATTTCTTTTAAAAAAATAACTTCTGGTTGTAGGCCCCTTTAGTGTTTGTGCTTATGCTAGTAAGTACTGTAGTTATGCTACTGGGTCTAGTATAGATGCATATAACATATGAAAACTTACATGAAATTACTACTAGAAATTTAATAGATTTGCTGTACAACAAATGTGAGCTAAACTTATTTATTATGTAAAAAGTATGAAAGTATTGTGTAGGATTTATATCATTAGTTTCCCAAAAAAGGTAAAGTTATTTTAAAAGCTCTAACAATTTACTGTAAAATTTATAATTTTATTGTTAGTTTAAAATGGTGGACAGTAGACTCTAACTTAACAATGCTAACTGGTTACTTAACAATGCAAATGCAACCATCCTGTAGCCGAGTGCTTAGTGTGCTTGGCTACTGATATAGGGGTCCTGGGTTCGAGCCCCAGGTAATGCATGACTGTTCGTGTTGTTTTTCTGCTGAGGTCCCACCATCCTCACAGACCTTCTATTATGGCATATAAACTGAGAGGCTCCTGTCAGACCTCTGTGGCAAGCAGCTGCTTGAGGGGGTATTTTTCATTTTGAATTTTTTCTGCTGAGGTCCTGCCATCCTCACAGACCTTCTACTA
The DNA here is from genome assembly GCA_038380435.1 of Ryuthela nishihirai. Taxonomy (NCBI): domain Eukaryota; kingdom Metazoa; phylum Arthropoda; class Arachnida; order Araneae; family Heptathelidae; genus Ryuthela; species Ryuthela nishihirai. The sequence continues at coordinate 71,207 of JAWZYU010000678.1, forward strand.
TGACATATAAACTGACAGGCTCCTGTCAGACCTCTGTGGCAAGCAGCTGCTTGAGGGGGTATTTTTCATTTTGAATTTTTTCTGCTGAGGTCCTGCCATCCTCACAGACCTTCTACTATGACATATAAACTGACAGGCTCCTGTCAGACCTCTGTGGCAAGCAGCTGCTTGAGGGGGAATTTCTCATTTTGAATTGATTATTTAATTAATTATTTTTTTCAGCTACTTGAGGGGGTATTTATTTTTATTATTTTTTTATCATTAATTGAAATGTTAATTAAATGAAACAGATTTAATTCAAAGATTATCAACACATTTAATATAGTTACTTATTACACTGAATGGACAAAATACACCTACCAATTAACCAGTTGTTCCACCTTTTGCCCTCACAACAGCAACCAGACATCTTGGTAAGAACTCAATGTGGTGTTGAAAACACAGAGGTTGTATTGCTGCCCAAGCAGGAAGAATCTCGTGAGAGAGCATCTACAGTTGCCGATGGGAGTTGGGGGGGCTTGAACAGATTTTTCCAAATTCATCCCACAAATTTTCAATGGGGTTGAGTTCCAGGCAATCAAGGGACCATTTGAGTGTGGTAAACTCACTTGAATGCTCCTGGAGCCAATTGGTTGCTACTTGGGAAGTATCTGGTGTGGCGTTATCCTGTTGAAAGATGGCGTCATGGTGCAGAGTTGGGTTGGGTTGTTTTACCTCTGAGCGGCACTTTTTTTGCACACCATGGGCTAAATGGCCAGGTCACATGGACCCCGAAGGCTCAGAGAAGGTTGGGGGAGGGGACCCACTGGAACAGCTGTTGGGAGACAGATGGCAGCCTCCCGTCAAGGCCATCCAGCGTGTTCTTTAACGTTGGATTGTTTTACCTCTGAGCGGCACTTTTTTTGCACACCATGGGCTAAATGGCCAGGTCACATGGACCCCGAAGGCTGAGAGAAGGTTGGGGGAGGGGACCCACTGGAACAGCTGTTGGGAGACAGATGGTAGCCTCCCGTCAAGGCCATCCAGCGTGTTCTTTAACGTGCACAGGGTATGGCTCTCCCGCACACGGGACACGGCTTAACGTTCCATCCGACGGACGGCGAGCCTTTCCTAGCCCATCGGTGTCCCCTACTGACCATGGGCAGAGCGGGGAATTTTGTGGAGATAAATCTCAACGCTGACCCAGCTGGGACTCGAACCTGGGAACTACAGATTACGAGCCTGGCGCGCTACCGACTGAGCCATCCCCGCCCCTGCTTTGAAAGCTGAAATTTACTTAGTACATAAGGGATGCAAAAGGTATAGAGTTCAGGCAGTTTAGATTTTGGTTATTTTGACGCAGCAAACAAAACCTCCATAACAGTGGCGGCTCGTAGCTAAAATTAGTGGGGGTGCTGCTCCAGAAAATTTTCAGCCTTTGTTTTTAAATTGTGTAAAAGGAAACAAAAATGTATAAAAAGAAAATTTATTCAGAAACTTGATAAAATCCTAAGAGAACAAAATCAAACACTTTTTTACTTTAACCTAAATTGTTACAGTTCAAGCTTAATCTATTCATTTAAAAATGAAATCCGTTCTTCTTGTTTTAATTTGAGCGAAAAGATCAATAATTTTCTCATTGATCTCTGGATGACAACTGAGGAAATGTTTCTCCATTGAAAGCACTGCAAGCGCATTTAGTCTTTTCGAATTCATAGTACTTCTTAGAAAAGTTTTTAATCTTTTCAATTTTGAAAAGCAGCGTTCTGCCTCTGATGTAGTCATGGGAACTGTCAATAAAATTTTTATCAGTTTCGTAATTTCACTAAAAATATCATCTAGATTATTTTCCAAAATAAATTTCAGCAGCTCAATTAATTTGCAATATTCATGAATATCAGACCTACAATAGAATACTTTTAGTTCAGTTTCAAGCATTTCTTTGTTAATAATGGGATATGCTTCAGTGGTGAGTACTATCTCTTCTGTGGGATGTTCATTCTTAAAACTAGTGAAGCATTTCTTGTTGAACAATTTAGCAGCTACTAAGTGTTTAGTGGAAGAATATCTGTCCATTATATCAACACATATACAGTCACACACTTCCTTAGCTTCTGCCATGAGTGTCTTTGAAGGATTCTCACAGTACTTTGAGTTTCTCAATTCTAAAATAGCAGTTTTGAAATTTGTTTTATATATTCATTAACTTTAAACACACTAATTTCTCGAGATTGCATTTGGTTGTAAATTATTTCAACGTGAGGCATAATCTGATCAAAAAGCTCTAACCAAAACTTGAAATTATCATCATTCAGGTATTTTAAAATTCCTGTTGCTTCTGCAATGGTTTGATCTGCATTTGATGTTGACTGAATTTCAGTAAGGCAGTGTTTTAAAGGTTGCAAATTTTCATGAACTGTTTATTATCCGTGTGTTGAAGTTCCACCTTGTAGAAGATGGACGTGGAATGCTGACTTCCATATGCTTCTTGAGAATGGACACACGTTGCGGTGATCTTGAGAAGAATGTTGGAATAGCCAGAATGTCAGAGAAAAATATCCTTGCGTTTCGTGTTATACTTGCTGCATTTCTCATTATTAAATTAAGTTGATGTGCATAACGGGGCGGGGGTGGCTCAGTCGGTAGCGCGCCAGGCTCGTAATCTGTAGTTCCCAGGTTCGAGTCCCAGCTGGGTCAGCGTTAAGATTTATCTCCGCAAAATTCCCCGCCGTGCCCACGGTCAGTAGGGGACACCGATGGGCTTGGAAAGGCCGTCGTCCTTCGGATGGGACGTTAAGCCGCGGCCCCGTGTGCGGGAGAACTATACCCTGTGCACGTTAAAGAACACGCTGGATGGCCTTGACGGGAGGCTACCATCTGTCTCCCAACAGCTGTTCCAGTGGGTCCCCTCCCCCAACCTTCTCTGAGCCTTCGGGGTCCATGTGACCTGGCCATTTAGCCCATGGTGTGCAAAAAAGTGCCGCTCAGAGGTAAAACAACAAAACAACAAAAAAGATGTGCATAACAGTGAATGAAATGTGCATTACTATAAACTGCTTTTATTTTTGCTTCAACTCCTGCTTTTTTGCCTTTCAAGACATTTGCAACATCAAATGTCTGAGCTATCAGTTTTTGTTCATTTCCTTGAAGGATTATGTCCAATTGTTCTAAAATACGTTTTGATATGCCATCTGCAGTTTGATTTTCTGCAATAATCCCCAAAAACGCTCAAATATTTCTCCATTCAATATGTACCGTAGAACAAGGGCCATTTGTGTGTGTTCCGAAACATCTGTTGTGTCATCAGCTATGACAGCTTCAAAGGAACCTTTTCTAATTTCCGTCCTTACCTCCTCATGGTATATTTGTAGCAGACAGTCAGGTATCTCATTCTGAATGGTCTTAGAAACACCTTTGAAGACTGCACAGGTTTCTAAGTGATTCTTTAAATCTGAATCTAATTTAGATGCAAAATTTACTATTCCCCTAAATACCGCTGGATTTATTGAATCGTCTTTTTCACCATGTCCACGTAAGGGAGTTTCAAAGTTTCCAGAAAAGAAAATGCAGTCTATTATTTTGGACAAAATTTCACGGTTCTTTTTAACCTTTTTATTTACCATCTTTTGTCCACGTTACATCACCTCCAAACAGCAAACACGGGAAGCTAAACAGTGCATTTTTTACCCAACTTTTCCGTTCGTACCATTCAGAATTAAAGCTACGAATATATTTCTTATTGTTGCTTATGCCTGGCTGAGATATTAGAATATCAGGTGTTGAACGACCTCTTTTCTTGACTGCAACTTTCTCATGGAAAGACAGCTGTGTAAACGTAAGTTGATGAAGTTCACTTTACAGTCACAGAACTTATTTCTTGGGGATGCAAAGCCATGGTTAAAGTTTTCTGTTAAATAAAAGAACCGAAAAAAAATGAATCAAATAGAATAGCTGGAAGCAGGATAATAATCTAATTCCACACTTTATCACATTCAAGAATATGGTACATGGTTTTTAAGCACAACACACGCGGAGTAAAAAAAAACTACCTTCAACCAGCACGCCAGGGTCGGCACTGCGGGAATGACAGTGCTCTCTCTCCCTTGCAGCCTCGCGTGTAGCTTCCTATGTGCGCATGCGCACAACAGTCAAACACCTCGCCGCTAGTACTGTGAAGCGCACAGTTCCATACAAAGATTTTTGTATCTTTTTCATAAACTGGGGGATGGCTACTGACATTAAGCTTAAGAATTATATATTGTACAAGTATAAAGAAAGAATTAAAGAAAAAAGGACTCATTGTATTAAATGTTATCGATAATATCAAGTTGAAATGGGGGGTGCTGCAGTTCCACAGTGTGCCTATACGCGAGCCGCCACTGCTCTAGAATATTCTTAGATATTAGCAGTCATCATTGTGTATATTTAATAATAACACTCAGCATAACACTGTTCAAAATTCGATGCATAATTGAATGAAAGCTCATTAAAATGCTAATCCTTAATTGGCATAGTGGTTAGGAGGCTAGCCACTGTTCCAGCAAGGCAAATTTTGTGTGCTGTGTTAGCTCTCACTGAAGCAGAGGTCATCAGTGACATCGGTCCTAGTAGGTCTTAACACTTGCTGCATCTTAACTCTTGCTTCGTTGTATGAGAAGGCCTGTAAAAGCTAGGAATAGCTTCTAGGATTCTTTTCTGTCCTATATGTTGCAAATAAAAAAAAATGCTATGAGTAAAAGGCTGTGAATAGATATACAGGGTGAATCTGAAAAAGTGGGCAAAACTTTACGGGGTGGTAGAACGCAGCTATACGAGCAATATTCGTCATAGAATGTATGGGCGGAACGCAAATGGCGAGCAGCTAGGTGGCGTTGGAAATGGTATAAAAGGGTCGGTCCTCACACCCAACGGCATTTCTACCGTGGATTGCCGAGAGGATGGCTGGTTATACTAACCACGAAATGGCGGATATGCACTTCGTGTACGGTGCGGCGGACTCAATTACATTCCTGTTAATAAAATGTTTTCTGAAGTATCTCCTCTCCTTCTTGTGTTCATTCTTTAAATGTGACAGTGGAAAACTACCTTTTAACTTCTCACCGCTTCCGGTGATACATTCTATGACGAATATTGCTCGTATGCTGATGATAATGAATATTGCTCGCATTCTATGACGCATTCTATGTTGACGCATTCTATGACGCATTCTATTCTATGCTGATAATGACGAATATTGCTCGCATTCTATGACGAATATCGCTCCGTTCCGACCATACATTCTATGACGAATATTGCTCGTATAGCTGCGTTCTACCACCCCGTAAAGTTTTGCCCACTTTTTCAGATTCACCCTGTATAACCATATTTAACAAATGCAATGAGCCAATTGCTGCGCAGCAATAATATAGAGTAAACTGGATTTCCTTTTATAGATTCAAAAATCTGGTACTAAGCATTAATATGGTAATTAGCATTCGAATGCAGTATCAGAAAATAAAACAGTTTAAGATACACAAGATTAAAGTTGTATACCTAAAAGATCATTAGCTGTGGTCTGGTCAGTGGCGGCCCTCGTATAGGCACTGTGGAACTGCAGCACCCCCAATTTCAACTTGATATTATCAATAAAATTTAATATAATGAGTCGTTTTTTCTTTAATTCTTTATTTATACTTGTACAATATATAATTCTTAAGCTTAATGTCAGTAGCCATAACCCAGTTTATGAAAAAGATACAAAAATCTTTGTATGGAACTGTGCGCTTCACAGTACTAGCGGCGAGGTGTTTGACTGTTGTGCGCATGCGCACATAGGAAGCTACACGCGAGGCTGCAAGGGAGAGAGAGCACTGTCATTCCCGCAGTGCCGACCCTGGCGTGCTGGTTGAAGGTAGTTTTTTTTTACTCCGCGTGTGTTGTGCTTAAAAACCGTGTACCATATTCTTGAATGTGATAAAGTGTAGAATTAGATTATTATCCTGCTTCCATCTATTCTATTTGATTCATTTTTTTTTTTCGGTTTTTATTTATTTAACAGAAAACTTTAACCATGGCCTTGCATCCACAAGAAATAAATTCTGTGAGTGTAAATGAATTTCAACAGCTTAAGTTTTCACAACTGTCTCTCCATGAGAAAGTTGCAGTTAAGAAAAGAGGTAAAAGAGGTACAAAGGCTAAAAATCCTTTGGAACAGTACCCCCACTAATTTTAGCTAATGTTATCCTATGGAAATTAGTCCTAGCGAAAAATCTTTATAACGCTCGAACCGTTGGAGATAGCGGGTTCGGACTACGTGATTCGGGATCTACGTCAAATTGCTTCACCCCCATATCGAGGACGAGGCTCTAAACTCAATATTTAAAAAGTTTAAAATGAATTTTAAAATGTTAAAATCTCGAAAACCGCACGTCCCGTGTCGAATCTGGGTTCGGAATCGGACGCGTCTCGACGTGACGTTTCAGAAAAGGGGTCACATGATAGGGCTACCTCTAATACTTAAGAAGTTAGAATCAGCCAATCAGCATTCAGCATTTCAAAATTCTGGAATCCCATTCGTTCTAGATTGTAGAGGTAGATTTGGAATGCGCGCCCTTTTTCCAATGTAAAGGAATTCCTATGATAAGAACGCACTTATAATTTTCAACCAATGAAATGAACTGGACGGATTCGTTCTCACTGGGCTTAAAAAAATGAGGGGCGTTTCATGATAATTCGGATCACGGATTCTTTTCTTACTATGAGGACTGAAGGGATAGAGATTTTATCCCTAACGAAATAGATAAATAAATATTTTTAACCAATCACAGCTCAGGAAGCTGATTAAGTAAGGGTTAAAATGGCTCCTAACTCTCTGTGACTTACTACTAGTATTTCCTATGCCTCAGAATAGGGAATCATGGGAGTCACCAAATGGACTAATTAAAGTATTTAAATATATTTTTAACTTTAAATCTTCCATATTTAAAAAAACATAATTCAATAATTATTTTTAACCAATCACATTTAAACATTCAGATGCCAACGGATTCTATTGGATACTTCATTTCAGCTCTGAACTACTGTATTCTGGAGTCTGCAACATACGAAGTACATTGCACATGAGATCTGCGCATACCTAGGACCTTTACACATGAATTGTAATATAAGGACATATCTATGACGTCACATATGAATAACCAATCATCTCAAACCTTAACGATGACATCAGGATATAATTATCCCAATATATATCCTATGATAATACATAGGCGCACTCAATCTCAGCATTTCAATCTCCTTATACATATACATAGACAGCATTATGACGTCACAATTTATTAGCTAATCAGCTTTGTCGCGTGATTTCAATTAACCAATCAATTCAAACCTTAATCATGACATCACTGTATATTTATCCTAATGCTTTGGTATACGGACAGTAAAAATTCACCCGCCCCTGCGATGGCACCATGCTTTCTCTACGGAGTTCTTCAATTGCACTCCTCACATGTTAACCTATGGGTAATCTGGGTCAAACATTCACTAAGTGTAGCCACTAAATTAAAGAATTAATTAATTATTTATTTTTCTACTACTCTTATTCTGCAGTATAGGGATATGGCATTCTTCATGTCTTTAAAAACATGGATGCTTACAGGTAGACAGGGATGTAAGAAGGATGAGACTTATTTTAACCAATTCTGGGGCGTTTTTTATAATAATTTCACTCTTTTCCCTTTTATCCCATACTCCGCAAAGGATCGATACACTTTTTAAATACTTTCAATGGAGTGAAAGGACTTTTTTATTACATTTTAATTTCACCTAGCCTAATCTCATACTATTAACATACGGATGAGCTGTATCTCAACTTCTAATCACTCTTTTCACCTTTCTTCATAGTTTTCAATCCTCTTTCATTCTATACATAGGGCAAGCCTCAAAACCCTCCACAGAGTGAAGCCACAGGGCCCGTGCAAAATAGTCCCCAACTCACAAGGGGAAGACTTGCCGCAAAGCCCCTTGCAACGGGAAACCGCAGGGCCCATATATAAAATGCCCCCAACCCGCGAGAGACGCACGCCCCGAAAAGCCCAGAACCCTCACTATATTAGACTTACTCATCAGAGAGAGGGGGGTCTCAGTCGGTAGAGCGCCAGGCTCGTAATCTGCATTTCCCAGGTTCGAGTCCCAGCTGGGGCAGCGTTGAGATTTTACGTCCGAAACCTTCATGTACAGTCGCTCAAAAAGTATCCGAACACTATGGTTGATTACAGAATTCAGAAAAAATATATGGCAACGATTTTTTTTTACAAATCAGCGATCTGGAAACCTTCGTATACAGGCACTCAATAAAGTATCCGAACACTACGTTTGATTACAGAATTCAGAAGAACTATCTGGCAACATTTTTTCTTTACAAATTACCGATCTGGCAACCTTCGTGTACAGTCGCTCAATAAAATACCCGAAGACTATGGTTGATTACAGAATTCAGAAAAAAATCTGGCAACTTTTTTTAGCAAATTAGTGATCTGGCAACCTTCGTGTACAATACATGACAGTTGCACAAAAAATATCCGAACATTATAATGATTACAGAATTCAGAAGAAATATCCGGCAACGATTTTTTTTTACAAATTAGTGATCTGGAAACCTTCGTGTACAATACATTTACAGTTGCTCAAAAAAATATCCCAACACTATGGTTGTTACAGAATAGAGAAAAAATATGCGGCAACGATTTTTTTTAGAAATTGGCGATCTGGCAATCTTCGTTTAATGTACACGAAGGTTGTCAGATCACTAATTTCTAAAAAAAATCGTTGCCGAATATTTTTTCTCTATTCTGTAATCAACTATAGGGTTGGGATATTTTTTTGAGTGACTGTACACATTAAACAACACGCTGGATGGTTTTGATAAGAGACTACTATCTGTCTCCCAACAGTTGTCCAGTGGGTCCCTTTTCCCCAAACTACTTTGAGCTCTCGGGGTGCTTGTGACCTCGCCATTTAGCCCATTGCGTACAAAACATGTCCTCACAGGTAAAACAACACAACTCCCTTTGTTTGTTTAACTATTATTCATTTTTAATCTGTATTTCATAAATATAAATTATTTTTCTAGTTAAGGATTTTTTACCTCTTATTTACTAAAATAATCCAAACGATTGCACTCTATGATGTGACGCAGATCTTCAGAATATTCTTAATAGAAAAGCTTTTTTAAACTCTTCTAAATAAAAAAAATTGTTTTAAAGCCCCCCTTTAAAACTTTCAAGGTGTGGGCAATCACTGAATCCATCAGTATTTTGAACTCTAAGGGCAATAATTTTGAAATGATCAGACGAAAGAACGGCTTCTGGAATAAAATAAATGAATTTTCATCTGCATAGTTTGTTGGTGAGATCTGGCAACGAAAACAGACTTTTCTAAACGATATACAGGTAGTGCAGCTTCCATAGAGTCTTAATGTAAAATCAAGTCATTGGTGTACAGATGGAAATTAGTTTTAAATCCTTCTGTAATTACTTATTATTATTCAAGTATACTAATATTATTTATTTATGGTTTATTTATTAATAATTTAGTATTTACTGATTTTAAAAATTTGTAATATTTACTCTTTGGCCTCTTTTAAGTGTTTTTTCTGCTTGTTTTACTTATAGAAGTTGATTCAAGAAAAATAATTTCAAATGATCAAGTATTAAAACCATTCTTCAAATGTGAAATTCAATTCAATTTTTTTCTTGAAATATCAATATCTCCAGCTTCGTGTACAGGAGTTATACCTGTCCACTAGGGTTAAGTTATTACCTTAGCCCTAGGGCCATTTATCCCATTCTCTGCAATAAAATACCGATCAGACGAAGCTTTTCTAATAAAATTAATGAATTATCGTCTGCATATCATGTTAGCGAGATCTGGCAACTAAAACAGAGTTAAATGTTATTTGGGAAGAATTAACCTTTTGCAATAAATTGCAGAGATTTTAAGAGTATCCCTCTACCTGTCTAGAAGTATTCAAACGCCTTCTTCGTTCCTACAATAAACATTGTTTAGAAATTGAAACATCATTTAGAAATTGAAATGAATTAATGCACTGAATAATAATAATGGATTTCAAAAACACTCTAACTGTAAGGTGACTGAAATGTGAGATTGCGAGAAAAACGCTGCTATTTATCAATAAAACTATCTACCTCATCTCTAAAGCTGACAAACCAAAATCAATATCTGGTTCTTATTGCGAAACTGTATTTCTATAAAACCGTGAAACTATACTACACATGAAATTGAAGAAAAATATTCCGAAAGTATTTAAAAAGTATATCAATCCTTTGCGGAGTGTTATATAAAAAAGAAAAGAGTGAAATTCCTATGAAAATGGCTCTAGAATTGTTTAAAAGTGATGTGAAAACCCTTACATTGCTCTGCCCTGTAGGCATCCATCTTTGTAAAAACATGAAGAATGCCAGATTCCTCTATCTGCAGAATAACCGTAGTCGAAAAATAAATAATTAAATTGATTTATTTCATGGCTAGACTTGGTGACTGTTTGACCCAGATTACCCATAGGTTAACATGTGAAGAGTTCAAGTGAGGAGCTCCATAGAGAAAACATAGTGCCATCGGAGGGGTGGTTGACTGGACTTTAAAATAAAAATTGTAAGTATGGAGTCATGTGATCCCTGTAGTTTGAAATGATTGGCTGTCATCAATTTTGATAATGAGGTCTGTCTTCTGATTGGCTGAATCTGTGTCACGTGATAAGGTTGTCCTTATATGGCATATTGGATCGTTATGTGGCATATTGATGTACATGTCAAATGTATGTGCAGTAGTTATGTGTGACGTCATAGGTATGCGCAGATTGAATGCGCTGTAGTATTCTAAAGGAGTATAAATTAGGATAACTATACCCTTAAGGTTTGAACTAATTAGCTACTTATGTATGACGTCATCGATCTGTCCTAAAATGGCAATTCATGTGTAGACGTCCTAGATAGGCGCAGATCTGATGTTCAATGTACTTCGTATGCCAGAGAGTGTAGAATAGAGGTGAAATTAAGTATCCAATCGAATCCGTTGACATCTTAAGATTTAAATGTGATTGGATCTCGGTGGTCTTTAACGGACAACCCCTGGTCAGATTTTTTGCGTTGCCAGATCCCTTAATATTGGCGACGAGACTTTGAAAATATTAGCCTCCGCTAATTTATAAAGGCTCGAATTACCTACTATAAAAGCAAATTGCCTGTTAGGTGGATTTGTAAACCTTTCCCACGACGCGCGTTTTGTTCTCTGGCCCAAGGCGGAAACAGGCGGAATTCGTCGTGTTTGGGGGGTGAGCGAAAGACAAGTGAGAACGAATCTGTCAAGTAATGAATCTTTAGGCCACGTGACTCTACTTTGGACATTAGTAAAGGGTCCTTTTTTTTTACCTTTCTGGGTAAAATGTCTTTTTCTCTCTTGCTTTCCGTCCATTTTGACAATCAGATTTCTTTTACCTTTGGTCTCCTTCTATGGGACCTAGGGTTTTCAGACTATACAGTCACTTTGGGGCAACCCTTTTTCACCACTAGGGGGCCCTGTTCACAACATTCGTGTCACGCGACACCAAGGTTGCCAGATCACTAATTTCAAAAAAAAAAATCGTTGCCTGATATTTTTTCTGAATTCTCTAATCAACCATATTCTTCGGATATTTTTTTTTTCAGGGACTGTACGTGTGACTTGCCCTTTTGGTAATCTGGCCTCTTTTATTTCTAAGGGCATTTTTCTGGGGTGCTTTTTTAGGTTGCCAGTGGGTCAGCTCCCCCAGCCTTCTGTGAACCTATGGGGTCCTTGTGATCTTGACATTTAGTCCAATGTGTGCAACAAAATTGCCGCTCAGAAGTTAATCAACCCTGTACAGATTGTTAGAAACAACTCCACTACTTTCCATAAAGAAAATCCCTATGTTAGGTCAAATGGAAAGTTATCGTCGAAGCTCTATAACTGCTAAAATAAGTTTTTTTTTGTTTTGAAAAATGCGATTGCAGATAAAGATCTCAATTAAATCAATATCTCGATTTTCAACAATATTCGTTCAGTATTTAATGAGTTATTTGAATATTTAACGATAAGATTGCCAACCAGAAAAATTGACTTCAGAAGAATCTTAGTAACAAGTATTATTGTATCAAAGTGTTTAATAAAATAAGTTTGTATTTTAGAACTTTGTGTAAAGAATTCTTTCACTATTCTTCAGTTTTGCTGAAGTTTCTTAAGACGGTTCGAATCCCACTACGTCGGATATTATTTTTTTTTTTTGACATCTAAGTATTGATTGAATCAGAAAAGATGCGTCTCAGCCCTATCGCAATCAACTAGACAATTGAACAATTGGGTTAAAAAGCATTTTATTCTGGGAAAGGTACATCAGATCGGACGGACCGATGGCGAAATAGGACGAATGAACCGAAACGGAAAATTGTCAATCTGACAACAAAGGACAACTCCAATACCTATATGTGAGGCAACAGTGCTTTCTGAAGACTTTCGTATCGTATACTGTTTTCGCTACGCCACAACTGGAATTCGAAAAAACAACTGTTGTTCCTCCATTGTTATCGGTTGGCTTCGAAAAACGATCCCCGGATGTACCCAATGCAAATTCACGTCTCTTTCCGTCATCGGGCATGTTCACTTACAATTCTGCAAACAACACAAAGGTCAAAGCGATTCTTTCATAAATGCGGACTCGTTACTGTAGGAAAAACCACAAGTATTGAACTGCCAAGGAGGTTCTTGTTGTTTGTTACAAAACATACCCCCCATTAAATGAATATGGGGTCACTTTCGGTCGCCTATGCTGCGATTGGTTCCTTAACCAACCTCCTACAGAGGTTGTATCATTCGCATTCGGGGTTTCCATACCTGCAATTACATTTGGTACATTGTAAACTTCCATAGGGCTTGGAAATCCCGCCGTCCGTCGGATGTGACGTTAAGTCGCGTGAGGGAGAGCCATACCCTGTGCACGTTAGAGAACACGCTGGATGGCCTTGACTTTAATATCTATATATCTTCGTACTCAGGAGACTTGGCACTTCAATGTATTGAATGGCTTTGTTGCCAGATTCCGTGTCAACCTTTTTCCCCCGGCGGAATGCATATTTTAGAAATTCGGAGCAAAACAACTTTTGAACAACCCAACGTTAAAGAAAACAGTGGATGGCCTTGACGGAAGGCTATCATCTGTCTCCCATCAGCTGTTCCAGAGGTCCCCAACCTTCTCCGAGCCTTCGGGGTACTTGTGCCTGGCCATTTATCCCATGGTGTGCAAAAAAGTGCCGCTCAGTGTTAAAACAATCCAAATACACTTACGATTGGTTTACTGAGTACTACTCCTTAACAGATTCAGATGTTTATGTGGGTGTTGTAATGAAACGATTAAATGTAGTGCTGATAACCTCGAAAAATGAAATGATGCCTAAGTTTCAGAATATGACGGCAATGGATTTGGCAGCGATTTTTGACCTCTGAGCGGCACTTTTTTGCACACCATGGGCTAAATGGCCAGGTCACATGGACCCCCTAAGGCTCAGAGAAGGTTAATGGACCCAATGGAAAACCTGTTGGGAGACAGATGGTAGCCTCCCGTCAAGACCATCCAGTGTGTTCTTTAACATTGGGTTGTTTTACCTCTGAGCGGCACCTTTTTGCACACCATGGGCTAAATGGCCAGGTCACATGGACCCCCTAAGGCTCAGAGAAAGTTAGGGGACCCAATGGAAAACCTGTTGGGAGACAGATGGTAGCCTCCCGTCAAGACCATCCAGTGTGTTCTTTAACATTGGGTTGTTTTACCTCTGAGTGGTACTTTTTTGCACACCATGGGCTAAATGGCCAGGTCACATGGACCCGTAATGCTGAGAGAAGGTTTGTGGACACACTGGAACACCTTTTGAGAGACACATGGTAGCATCCCGTCAAGGCCATCCAGTGTGTTCTTTAACGTTGGTTTGTTTTACCTCTGAGCGGCACGTTTTTGCACACCATGGGCTAAATTTCAGAAAAACTATCTGGCAACGACGTTTTTATAAATGAGGGATCTGGCAACCTTCGTATAGAGTCGCTCAAACGAATATTCGAACAATATATTTCAAAAAGAGTATCTGGCAACGATGTTTTTAGAAATTGGGGATCTGGCAAACTTCGTGTACAGTCGCTCAGACAAATATTCGAACAAGATATTTCAGAAAGAGTATCAGGCAACGACGTTTTTTGAAATCAGGGATCTGGCAACCTTCGTGTACAGTCTCTCAAACAAATATTCCAACACTATAGTTGATTTCGGAAAGAGTATCTTTCAACGACGTTTTTTGAAATCAGGGATCTATCAACCTACTTGTACAGTCGCTGAGACAAATATTCGAACACTATATTTCAGAAAGAGTATTTGGCAACGACGTTTTTAGAAATCAGGGATATGGCAACCTTCGTGTACAGTCGCTCAAACAGATATTCGGACACTATAGTTGATTTGAGAAATAGTATCTGGCAACGACGTTTTTAGAAAATAGATATCTGGCAAACTTCGTGTAGAGTCGCTCATACAAATATTCAAACACTATAGTTGGTTTCAGAAAGAGTATCTGGCAACGACGTTTTTAGAAATTAGGGAACTGGCAACCTTCGTGTACAGTCGCTCAAACAAATATTCGAACACTATAATTGATTTGAGAAAGAGTTATCTGGCAACGACGTTTTTAGAAATCAGGGAACTGGCAACTTTCGGGTACAGTCGCTCAAACAAATATTCGAACACTATAGTTGATTTCAGAAAAAGTATCTGGCAACGAGGTTTTTAGAAAATATGGATCTGGCAACCTTCGTGTACAGTCGCTCAAACAAATATTCGAACACTATACTTGATTTGAGAAAAAGTATGTGACAACGACGTTTTAAGAAATCAACTGGTAACGACGGTTTTTTTTTTTTTTTTAGAAATTAGGGATCTGGTAACCTTCGTGTACAGTATCTCAAACAAATATTACAACAATATGGTTGATTAGAGAATTCAGAAAAAGAAACTGGCAACGATTTTTTTAGAAATTAGCGATCTGGCAATCTTCGTGTGCTGTACACGAAGGTTGTAAGATCACTAATTTCTAAAAAAAAAATCGTTGCCCGATATTTTTTCTCTATTCTGTAATCAACCATAGTGTTCGGATATTTTTTTGAGTGACTGTACACATTAAACAGCACGGTGGATGGTTTTGATAAGAGACTACCATCTGTCTCCCAACAGTTGTCCAGTGGGTCCCTTTTCCCCAAACTTCTTTAAGATCTCGGGGTGCTTGTAACCTGGCCATTTAGCCCATTGTGTACAAAACATGTCCTCACAGGTTAAACAACCCAACTCAATTTCTTTGTTTAACTATTATTCATTTTCAATCTCTATAAATATAAATTATTTTTCTAGTTAAGGATTTTTTTACCTTTTATTTACTAAAATAATCCAAACGATTGCTCTCTATGTTATATGACGGAGATCTTCAGCATATTCTTAATAGAAAAGCTTTTTTAAATTCTCTTAAATAAAAAAAATAATGTTTTGAACCCCCCCCCCCCCCCCCCCCCCTCTTTAAAACTTTCAAGCTGTGGGCAATCACTGCATCCATCAGTATTTTGAACTCTAAGGGCAATTGTTTTCAAATGATCAGACGAAAGAACGGCTTCTGGAATAAAATAAATGAATTTTCATCTGCATAGTTTGTTGGTGAGATCTGGCAACGAAAACAGACTTTTCTAAACGATGTACAGGTAGTTCATCTTCCATAGAGTCTTAATGTAAAATCAAGTCATTGGTGTACAGATGGAAATTA